>BQNB010008013.1:3435-91544 GCA_026074375.1 Tanacetum coccineum | reverse complement strand
TCATATTCTCAAGGGTATAAAATATAATATTTTTATATTAATTATAAAAATATAGTTAAATATTATAAGACTCGATTTTATTAAAACCCAACACATTTGTCGTTATTCATCGATCGAAATACTATAAAATCAATTATGTTATATATTTAACATAATTTATTATCCACTAGCTTTTGAAGAAACATAAAAAGATAAAATCTTATCATTTAATTTATAACGTATCATGTTACTAGGGAATTTCATGTGAGGGATTTCATTTGAGTAGACGTTTTGACGAGTTGCTGAATTTACGATTTAAAGTGTCCAAGCTCCTCAAACGTTTACTACATGACCTCTGGATTATGATAGCCCGAACAATGATACGATATTTTCACAAGTTATCAAACCAAAAACCGTTAAACTTTATGAAATAAAGTTGGTAATATCAACAATCGAACTAAGACTTGACATATTACCCCCAGGTTGCGTGACGAGGCTGTTTCCTCTCATTTGAATTAAATTTCAAATCAATCAACTACCTTGATAAGGTGAGTTCATAGTCCCACCTTTACATATTTTCTAAATCCTGTGGGGAGATACATGCTATAAACCATAAATACAAGTGTTTTCCAACTGTGTGCTATCCTGATATATTATTGCCTAAGTTTGCTTTCACTGCCAATATTTCTTAATCATGAACCATTAGTCACTTGCGAGTGAACATGAATATTATGGATAGATCTATTGGGGGTAATGACTCTCGTTGGTGTACCCGTACATGGGGTAACCAAACGCACTATATTTGAGAACAAAGGATAACTTTGGCAAGTTACCTTTTCTTATGGACAGTTGTTCCTTCAAGTCGTTAAATTGACTTCAGATGTTAATGTTTGGTTGCATGAGCTTAGGGCAATAATACTGTTTTCCATGATAATTGTATTCATTGCAATTATTACCACTTGTGATGACTTGTATTTAACTATTACATTGCGAACACTGTGAATATCACTCAATCTTTGTGTTGATCCTTTTAGCATGTTTATCTCAGGTAATTGAACAATTATGACACGGAGTGGCATTGGACATGAGGACGTCCAAACTTTATGTTTTGAAATGTATTTTGGGACCTCTTTTGTAAAAACACTGATGAATAGTTAATGATAACTTATCTTTCAAAAACATCTCTTTTGAGTCATTTTCTATTATTGTGACTATGATTCATGAAGTAATTCCCCATATTAGCTTCCGCTGCTATATGTCAAATATGGGGGTGTTACACATTGTCTAAGAAGAAGGAAAAGGTGGATGTTGCTAGAGGTAAAGGAATTGAGCTGCTGTCTGATGTGGCATTAAAAGAAGATGCTCAATTTGAAGAAGTTCGAAGGAAGAGTATAAGGGACTTTCATAAGACACATCCATGTGGTTCCGGTATTGCTACCAAACCTACTCCAAGTACAATAATCAAACCTTCTGTTACAAATGAAGGAACTGGTGTTAAACCAAGGGTTCCCGATGTAACGGAAGAAGAATCATCTGAAAGTGAAGCCGAGTCTTGGGAAAATGATGATGATGACAGCAATAATGATCAAGACTTTGGAAGTGAAGGAAGTGATCAACAAAAAGATAGTGATGATGACAAAACACAATCAAACAATGAAGATGAGTCAGATTCCGAGCATGAAACTGATGATAGTAAATCTGGTTCCGAGTCTGATCAAGAAGAAGATGATGAAGAAGAAGAGGAGGAGGAGATTGTTAAAACTCCGTCCAAAGATTCTGATAACGAAGATGAAACAAAGATTGCTGATAATGCTGAAGGTGATGAGGATGAAGAAATGGATTATACTACAAGTCTACTATACGATGATGTGGATATAAGGATGAATGAACCAGTTGATGTTGATAAAGGGTTTGTTCAAGAGGGGGGTACTGATGCTACAATGACTAACATTCAACAAGGGAATGAAAATCCAAAGATCATTCAAGTCATAAAAGATGCTTACATGACACTTTCTACTGTTCCACAGAAGTCTGAAGTCCTAGTTACCAGCTCTTCTCACTCATCTAACTTGGCAGCTAAATTCTTAAACTTTTCGAATATTCCCCATACGGATGCAAAAATTGTTTCTCCTATGGATGTTCACGTCCATCATGAAGTACCAAGCCAGCAGATACCCACATTCCTTACTGTACCTGTCTTAGTTATCTCAGATTCTTCACTAGTATTCTCCAATGTCATCCTACAATCATTACCATCTTTCACTCCTCCACCACAACAATCAACATCCTCACCACCACCAATAACTGAAGCTACAAATCCTCCATCAACACTTCCTGATTTCGCATCAGTCTTCTAATTCAACAACAGAGTCACAACATTGGAACAAGAAGTTGTTGAGCTAAAAAAGGATCCTCTTCACACTCAAGTGACAGCTTTAGTTGATAAACATCTTGATACAAAGATGGGAGCAACCAGAGATGAATTCATGAACTTCCTTTCGAAATCGTTAACAGCAAGGATCATAGAACAAGTTCAGAATCAACTGCCTTAGATTCTGCCAAAGGAAGTGTCTAATGTTGCTCCTCTAGAGATCGAACGCATGGTTGCTAGGTCACTTGAACATGCTGTTCTAGCCAAAGAGTCTTCTCAACCACAATCTTTATATGAGGCTGCTGCGTCGCTTACTTAATTTGATTTGAAGAAGATTCTTATCGATAAAATGGATAAAAGTGAATCATATATGGCAGCTCCTAAACACAGAGAATGCTATAAAGGATTTAGAAAATCTTATGATCTCTACAAGTCTCTCTTCTCAACTTATAGTAAAGTGTATTCGTTGAAGAGAAGCCAAAAAGATAAAGATAAAGATGAAGACCCTTCCGTTGGATCAGACCGAGGGATAAAGAAGAGGAAGACAAGCAAGGATACAGAACCAACTAAAGGTCCTAAAGGTAAAGAATCACAGTCTGTCTCATCCAAAGGCACCAAGTCTCAATCAAAATCACCTGGAGAGTCTGTTCAATCAGAAGAACCAGAGTTTGAGGTTGCAGATTAGAAATGCCACAAGATCAAGAGGAGAACCTGGGTAATGATGATGTAGAACCCAAGGAGAAGGTTGTATCAAAACGTGACTGGTTCACTAAACCTACACAACCTTAAGAACCTACTAATCCTGATTGGAATATAGACAAGACTCCACACCAAGGACAAAATCAAAGTTGTTTAATAACTCTTGCATCATCTGCTGATAAACCGTCAAAGACCTTTGATGACTTGATGAGCACTCCAATAGACTTCTCTGCATTCATCATGAATGGCCTAAAAATCAATAATCTTACTCAAGAAACACTGTTAGGACCAGCGTCCAGACTTCTCAAAGGCACATGTTCCAATTATGCTAAAGTTGGAATATGATTTTGAAGAATGTTACAAGGCTCTTTTAGAAAAACTTGATTGGGAGAATCTAGAAGGCGGTGACTATCCGTTTGATCTTACCAAACCCCTACCTTTAGTTATGAGTAGAAATCGTCAAAAAGTACTTGTTGATTACTTCTTCAACAACGATCTCAAGTATCTACAAGGAGGTATTTTAACTATGACCTACATGACTTCTCTTACAAAGACAAAGGCTGCTCAATATGATCTTGCAGGCATTGAAGACATGGTTCCAAATATATGGGTTCCTGTTAAAGTTGCCTATGATAAACATACTTTATGGGGAATCTCACACCGGAGAGAACAACGTAAGTCCTTCTATAGGTATGCACGAGGCCTGCAATCAAGACATGATGTATATTGTATGAAATTTATTCTGGCGGTAACTCATGTCGAGGTAATGAGGAAATATGGGTATGGGTATTTGAAAGAGATTTTTGTAAGAAGAGCCGATAACATCCTTTACAGATTCAAGAAAGGCGACTTTCCACTTCTTCGTATCAATGACATTGAAGACATGCTTCTCCTTATTGTTCAGAATCAGCTTACAAATCTCTCAGGTGATGATGTTTCCGACTTCGCAATAACATTAAGAATGTTCACCAGAAGCTTAGTTATTAAGAAGCGAGTCGAAGATCTTCAACTTGGAGTTGAAATTACAAAAAAAAAGATCAACATCACCAGGCCACAAACTACCATATCCGGCATCAGGAAAAGAGACTCGTACACTCCATACCAAGACCCTCAAGGATTCATCTATATCAACAACAATGGGAGAAACAGGTTGATGTGATTAGATGAACTTTATAAGTTCTGTGATAGGACATTAACTGGGCTTTAAACTTCGTTGGATGACATTACAAAGAATATCCGAATGGAGTACCTGACTAAGAAATGTTGGAGTACATTAGAAAAAAAGAGCTCATATAATGATCAAGGCGATTGACAAGCAGTTGAAAGAAAGAAGGTTGATGAGGAGTCTCAAAAAGTTTGTTGGTGGAAGGCATTACGGAACTAACCTTTGGCTACTTCAACGAACAATATGACTTTGTCATATTGTGTTCATCATCATAAGGTAATTTTGTATATTTTATAAACTTGTGAATATGTATATATGTTGTGTAGACTTAAAAGTAGGCATATATAGTGTTTGAGTATGAATTTTCAAGAATTTCTTAGTAAATTCAAAATTTTTAAATTATCATACTCAAACACCATATAATTCCCTCATAATTTGAGGGGGAGCATTAAGATGTTCCAATTATCAGCTTGTTAACAATTGGACATTTTTCCCCTGAAACCATGAATATTTGAATCAATTGATATCCAAAACATCAAGAGATTTGACATTTTTGATAAGGGGAGAAAATGTGATTAAAATATATGGCTAATAATGTGATTTTTATGATCTCAAGTGTACACTTTCCCACATATGTGCTAAACTCTTTTGATTAATTGATGCACATATGAAGGGGGAGAAAATGGTTAAGTGATGACTGAAATGTGGAAGTACCAAAGACCGACCATTTATATTACTGCATTAGAGCTATAAGGTGGTTAAGTTTAGGTATCTATTCTCATGATCCAGCCAAAACCAGAGGGATCTATCCAGGGATATTCCACTAGATAGTGTAGTAGTCCTTAGGTATGAAAAAGGAGTAAAAGTGAGAATAAGAGAAAAGTGCCGACTGAGATGGAGCTAGTACTGGAATAAACCCAACATGGTACTAGTAATGAAGTCTCAGTAAGCGCTAAAGGGGTTGAAGAATTAAAAAGAAAAGTTAAGATAAAGGGTGAAAAGAAAGAAGCCCTCCTTACACTTAGGCAGAAACCGGGTCAATACATCTGCTGTCAAGAATCACAAAGATGTGTGCTGACATTGAAGACCGACATCATGGACCCAGTGACGCAATGCACAACCCTCCCTAGCCACTTAGAATCTATCAAAAGATTTATGTTTCATTTCTCACGGAGATTACACGCATTTCTATCAACTTTCTCACTCCGAGTTAGATGGTATTGAAAAGGTGACAATCTGCTCCAGCCTCTGATCACTAAAACCAAAGTGCACTATTGAGTCTAGAGCCAAAAGAGATCATCCATAAATCTCATTAGGACACTTGTCAAACGTATGCTTGCTAAGTCACACAATGTGAATAACAGGAAAATATATTAAGAGTCCTACGCATTATCCTTATGATTTTACCAGAACATCCGAGTGATACGTAAGTATTCACATTGAAGATGGAAATCCTGCTTGAGCCAACATCAAACAAGCTCATGGTAGGTGACTTGTGTGATTCTATACGAATCAAGCTTGTGACAACTTGAAAAAAATGATGGTGCGATTTTATTTTGAATCAAACTTGTTCTAGGATATGAATTGACGATTGATGAACTTTGAAATGCTTAAAACTCTTGATGTGTCGCAAAAACACTTTAGCAAGTGACACGTTGATTGATTTTCAAATTAATTTTTATTTTTAATCGGTGAGATAGTAACTCGCTGGTTCACTCATACTGTGTTGTCTTCTTTGAGATGTTCCGGTAATGAGAACACGTTGAGTATGATGAATCTAATACATAAGTGTTAGAAAGATTCAATACTTTTTCTAGAAATCTTGTTGATATGCTGTCAATTAAATACAATAATTTAAACAAACAAATTAAACACTCAATGCGAATAAATACAAACAGAATTAAATAATTGGAATACACTTAACTAAATTAGTTAATGGTCAGAAATACTAATAAGAATAAGATTTAATTAGTTCAATCCCCGGTAGCGTCGCCAAAAACCTAATGTGCTGTCGTGTAGGGTCAATTATTTTGATTATAAAGTTTTAAATTTATATTTAGCCGACAAACCTAAAACAACACTTTAACGAGCAGTGTACCCGGTCAAGATAGAGTTCGCGGTAAGTAGGGTTCCGAACACTAAGAGTGGAACATTAATCCTATATTCTATTAGTGTTTTAATTAGTCTATTTACTGGTTAAACCTATGCTATGTACGTTGTCTAATGATATGGGGGTTTTCAGCCTGAGAGACTGGAACAGGTTTGGTGGAAACAAATATCATTTCAATAGACAATAAACACAAAAGAAGAAGATTAGAAGATAGAAAAGCGGTACAAGCCAAATGACAGAAAACTGTATTATCCATATTAAATCCGGTTCAATGCTGGTTTGTTTGTTTTAGTGTAATGATTTACTTATCTCGAAGCGGCATATCATTCTTAAGACTTAGGCGGAACATCATCCTAAGACCTAGACACGATTAATCTTGTCACAATTAACGCGTCCGCATAAAGCATCCTTTTGTTTAATTATAATCTATGTTAGAGAATTAAAGCAGTGGTGATCCTGTTAAAACCCTAGCCTAACTGGACTTTACCCATTTATTGTTTGACGGTATTTTATATACTGGTAGTTTACTATTCCAATCTTTATTTGTAAATTAAGAGCATGATTGCTAAAACATAAACAGGTCACCTACCGGTCCAACTAAGCTCATAACTCAAAGACAAAGACATAACTTTATTTGTGATCCTATTGGTCCAGTAATATGAAACACGATATGGAGAGCTATCCTGGTATCTAGATTACTTGGTCCGTATCACTAGATCCAGTTGAATGATAGGTCGCATATTCAAACACATAAACAAGTATGAGGTGATAAACATAATTAAACAATCAACGATAAATTAAGAAATTGATTTTAAAACAAACCAAAACATTAAACTTTCATTAAGATAGCTAATCCCGAGGGTATTAGCCCACAACTATTGTAATTATACAAGTGTAATCAAACAATTGAAATCGAACGATTAAGAGAGTAAAAATTACACGATGTCTTCTATGGAGTCGTGATCAATGCTTAACCTTGGTGGATGATCTTTTCTTCTAAAATTCGTCTTTAGTGAATATGGTATAAAGAATATGATATTGCACACTAAAAACTCGTTTTTGAGTATTCTATTTATAGTGTCAGAAAAAGACTCGATACGCCGTATCTGGCAAGGTCGATACGGTGTATTGGGCTGGATTCCTTAGAGTGCGCACTACGTTAAAATCAATCAGTGATATAATTCCTAATTTACTTGATTTACTTTATCTTCGAATAGTTATATTCATGGATACGGTGTATGTAGGCAGAATGGATACACCGTATTGGGAATTGGTCAAACGCGTTTTCTTGTGAAGTCTTGGCGCAGATACGCTGTGTCTCTTAGTTGGATACGGCGTATTGGTAAAATTTCAGCAATCTTCAAATATCATCGTTTTAGCTCCGAATTATGGGCCTTTTAGCTTGTCTTCACAAAACACTCCTGAATTACTGCATTTATCAACTTTAAAGCAATTAAGTACCAAATAATGCAATAATTATATAAAAGTAGGCAAAACAGATGGGATAAATGATATAATAAAGTGACGTTATTTGATGTCATCAAATATCCCTCCACTTAAATCTTACTCGTCCTCAAGTAGACTTTAGAAAAAGTTTCAGTTTATGAAAATGTGTCCTAACCGAAGTTGAGGTTTTTCCGTTTAAGCATCGTTTTGTCCTAATCAACTGTACATAACCAAACTCCTCATGAAATATGGAAATGAAAACACCCAGATCACTCAACTAATCTAGGGTGCAACATTTAAGTAATACGCTCAATTGCTCAGTTGTGATTAGCTTCGTATCATAGGCTTGGCAAGGATACAATTCTCCACCGCTAAAGCTGAGGAAAAACAAGTCAAAAGATAAATTGGGTTAAGATGGCTTAGGGTTGATCATTCAACAGTCTTTCACCATAAGTACCACACCAACAAGGCAGTTGTATCGTACATACACGGCCGTAACGACGGAATAGACATATACAATCCGAACACATCCCCATTCGTGTTTAACCAGCGGTTAGGATGAAGAACGATATAGGGTAGGGAGCTACTAACTTTCACCAAAAGTCGTCATCCAACAAGGTAGCTGAGACATGCATACATGGACGTAATGACAGAATAAACATGCATGCACGAACAAGTCCTCGTTCAAGTAGACACTAAGGTTAGTTGCTAGGAAAGGGAAGTAAAATGGGTGTTAAGTAAAAAATCAAGAAACAAATAGATTAAGCCAACAAATAAGGTACGGTTGCTAGTAACTTTCTCCAACCATTTCATGACAAAGACTCAAACATATAGACAGACGCCTAGATAACAGAATTGAAAAAAACAACCTAAGTTGGCGTTCCCATAATGGTCAACTTCCCTTACATCCCGCTCTTTACATACTTTTACATACATTTAACATAAGTGTGATTATCGGCCACTTTTTACAAGACTTTACATCGTTGATTTTTGTAATGTATCAACGAATAATCGATCCTTCCAAGTGATTCCTTCGGTATAAACTTCTTTTGAACCGACTATTTTTCTTTCATCTCATTTTTTTTTCAACAATACATCATAAATCTTGGTTTAATTCCACCGTCTTCACTATCATAATTCATTCGGGTAATCTTTTCCTTGTAACACTTCTTCTTCGGACATGATTCATAATCATGAAAGTAGCGAAACTTACGAGCTACATATTTTCCCATTGCATTGTGCAATTTCCCAACCATTACAAAGATAGAAAAATTTCACTTTGATACAAGAAATACAAAACTTTACACGAAAGCAACTACCAACATTGTGAAGATAGGCTTAATCTACACGGTAGGATAAGGTGCAAAGGTGTAATGAAACATTTAATATGGTGTAGAAAAAGAAAGGAATGGCTCAGCAGGTTGTTCTAGGGGATTTTACTCTAAAAATGAGAGTAATCAAGGGTTACACGGGAGTTAACTAACCAGTGTGGTTAGTTATTTTTATGACATGTAGGCTATTTGGTTTAATCCTAGAAATTTATCAGTTGAACTTGTTCCTCCATCAAAATCCATAGTACTAATCATGGCGGTCTTGAATGATATACCAGGCCAAGTTCTAAAGTCCACTACATCACCGACACACTCATAATTTTGTGGAATTTTTAAATAACCAATTGGAAACAGAATCAGCTAGATTCTTACAATATGTATCAAGTGTTATAGTGCGCCAGGTAATGTAACTAGTGATTTTTACAAAAGTCATGCTAATTTTATTTTTAATTTTGGCCGTTTTTAAGCTCGTAGCATGTTATTTTGTAAAAAAGAAGACAAGTACGTTTTAATTCTTCACCCCCACTTAAATTATACAACGTCCTCGTTGTATAGATAAAATAATTAAATTATAAGGGAAAATAGAATTAGAACGAAAAACTCCCTGGTGTTTTGCTCGTGATAATTCTCCAAGATGCGTCCATGAGCAAAAAGTGTGTTGACTAGGGCTTCAACATGCCCATATAAGTTCAACACATGTCTTTTTCAGCATATACCATATCATAGTTTCAGCAAGGTCCTGTATAAGAGATTAGAAGACAAGTGAAAATTCTATCTCGCTACAATGGTACAAGAAAACAACTAAACACACAACTGTACAAGGATCAATACGTCGTATCCCAAACCCTAGGATACGCCATATTGTTCCTGTAGAAACAATTAAATACTAGAAATTAAATATTTAGTTTTTAAAACTGATAACGTCCAAACATCTCTATACGCCGTATCCAAAGGGTTTCGATACACCGTATAGAGTGTCTGGGAAGACAGACTCGTGCAACAAATAATTAAAATGTAAAATACAATTAAAATGACCGGGTTGTCTCCCGGGAAGCACTTTTGTTTTAGCTGGTCTTTAAGTTTGACCTTTTTCCAATTTAACCCCATCCTTATAAAACAACTTAGGGTCGAATGGGATGCCAAATGGCACATATACATTCTTGATTAGGAAGATAAATGACATCCCATTGCTAAGATGATTACAAGTCATGATATTAACATTTAGTTTTTTGATAAAAGTTTCAGCTTTGAAAATTTTATTAGATGTATCATGACTTGTCTCTGAAAGCTTATTTGACCCTTGTCCATTGACATTTATTACATCAGGTATTGGTGTGACAGACATATCCCCTGAAGGTCGCTCAATATCGAGTATATCAATATTATTGTCCGTATCCGATTTTAGATCATCGAGATAAATCACGTTAAAAGGAAATAAATCATTAAAGTATAAAATGTTTTGTTCCTTTTCATCACATTCGGACAATGACGTTTCATTATTAAATTCATCGATATGTTAAGGACTTACAATATGTTCAGTTAAGAAATCTGATTTAGACGTTAAAGCATCATTGTAAACAATGGCTGGAAATTCATTCTCAAAATCTTTTAAGAAATCTAAATCATTAAAATAACTGACCTCAGGCTCGGGTGATGGAAATGAAGGCATATTGACTTTATCATTTTTTGAATCTTTTTTTAAATTGTCGACATAAATTATTTTATAAGAAAATGAATTTTCGTCATAAATTATCGTGTAATCTTCGTCGTCGGATTCGTCAAACGATATTATAAATTCAATTTCAATGTCATTAAGAGGACTTACCGTAGGTTCCCAAGAGAGCGCTTCTCTAGATGTATCATCAAGGACTATAGCTGGGAATTCGGATTCGAAGTTTGTAAAGTAATCGTCCTCATCTTCAAAATATTCCATTTTATCGTATGTGGCAGTTTGCCAACTAAATGTCTCACCGCGACTAAGAGCTTTTTCCTCTTGAAGTCTGATGTATTCCTCCATAGTGATATTGGGGTTGTCTATTTTAACCTATAATAAATTTGCTAGAAAAAACTGTCAAATAGCCTAATACGCTGTATTCAGTAAACTGAATACGCCGTATTGATGATAGAGTTGAATACGTTGTATTGGTTTTGAAAAATTTATACGCTGTATCCAAGAAGTTGAACATGCCGTATTCAGTATTTGACTCAGAGTATTACAGAAGACTATAATAATGCAGAAAACACACAATCACGCAATATGCAAATATATACAATGCACACAAGCAAATAATTACAAATAGAATTTAAACAATTAGATTATACTAAGATAAACTAATTAATTGTTAGAAATACTAATAAGAATAAGGTTTAATTAATTCACTCCCTGGCAGCGGCGCCAAAAACCTGATTTGCTGTCGTGTAGGGTCAATTATTTGATTATCAAGTTTTAAATTTTTATTTAGCCAACAAACCTAAAACAACACTTTAACGAGCAGTGTGCTCGGTCAAGATGGAGTTCGCGGTATGTAGGGTGTCGAACACTAAGAGTAGAACATTAATCCTATATTCTATCAATATTTTAATTAGTTTATTTACTGGTGAAACCTATGCTATGTACATTGTCTAATGATATGGGGGTTTTCAGCCTGAGAGACAGGCACAGGTTTGGTGGAAACAAATATCAATTCAATAGACAATAAACATAAAAGAAGAAGATTAGAAGATAGAAAAGCGGTACAAGCCAAATGATAGAAAACTGTATTAGCCATATTAAATCCGGTTTAATGCTGGTTTGTTTATTTTAGTACAATGATTTACTTATCTCGAAGCGGCATATCATTCTTAAGACTTAGGCGGAACATCATCCTAAGACCTAGACACGATTAATCCTGTCATAATTAACGCGTCCGCATAAATCATCCTTTTGTTTCTATGTTAGAGAATTAAAGCAGGGGTGATCCTGTTAAAACCCTAGCCCAACGGGACTTTACCCACTTATTGTTTGACGGTGTTTTATATACTGGTAGTCCACTATTCCAATCTTTATTAGTAAATTAAAAGCATGATTGCTGAAACATAAACATGTCACCTACCGGTCCAACTAAGCTCATAACTCAAAGACAAAGACAGAACATTATTTGCAATCCTATTGGTCTAGTAATATGAAACACGATATGGAGAGCTATCCCGGTATCTAGATTACTTGGTCCGTATCACTAGATCCAGTTGAATGATAGGTTACATATTCAAACACATAAACAAGTATGAGGTGATAAACATAATTAAACAATCAACGATAAATTAAGAAATCGATTTTAAAACAAACCAAACATTGAATTTTCATTAAGATGGCTAATACCTAAGGGTATTAGCCCACAACCATTATAATTATACAAGCATAATAAAACAATTGAAATCGGACGATTAAGAGAGTAAAAATTACACGATGTCTTCTATGGAGTCGTGATCAATGCTTGACTTTGGTGGCTGATCTTTTCTTATAAAATTCGTCTTTAGTGAGTATGGTATAAAGAATATGATATTGCACACTGAAAACTCATTTTTGAGTCTTCTATTTATAGTGTCAAAAAAAGACTCGATACGCCATATCTAGCAAGGTCAATACGACGTATTGGGCTGGATTCCTTGAAGTGCGTGCTACGCTCAAATCAATCAGTAATATCATTCCCAATTTACTTGATTTACTGTATATTCGAGTAGTTATCTTCATGGATACGGCGTATGTAGGAAGAATGGATACGCCGTATTGGGAATTGGTCAAATGCATTTTCTTGTGAAGTCTTGGCGCAGATACGCCGTATCTCTTAATTGGATACGACGTATTGGTGAAATTTTAGCAATCTACAAATATCATCGTTTTAGCTCCGAATTATGCGCATTTTAGCTTGTCTTCACAAAACACTCATGAATTACTGTATTTATCAACTTTAAAGCAATTAAGTACCAAATAATGCAATAATTATATAAAAGTGGGCAAAACAGATGGGATAAATGATATAATAAAGTGACATTATTTGATGTTATCACCTGTCAAGGAGATTCTTCTTACATTAATCTACCTGATCACAGGTCAATCCTCACAGATTCAAAGCTTACTCCAACCAAACACGGGTGAATGACAAAGCCATATTCATCCCCCAGATTTATTGCTAACTGTTTTATTTCAGGAACATATAAAGATGGACGTGGAGGTACCTGGTTCCAGCAGTCTCAAAGATTCATAGCCGCATGCTCATACTCTACCGACATTTATAAAGACATCATGAAAGATCAAGTACATGTTTCAAAACTTCCGCTACTCTGATACTATATGTCCTTCTTGAAGTGACGAAGTGTTAAAGTTAAAGAACTTCAAGATAAACGCATCCTTAAAGCTTTCAAGTTATCATATAAAGAAAAGTATGAGCATGTCGGTCCAAAGTCACAAGATCACAAGATGGCAAGATTACAAGATGATGTAAAAGAGGTTATGTTTGGTTGATTATCTCAAGAAGTTCAAGATCACATTCTATCAAGTCAAAGATACAAGTCAAAGCCTAAAAGTCAAAGATCACTACAACATATCACAAGTTAATGATTGAAGTTAAAGACTAGGAGCTTAAGACTAAAGTATAAGCATAGTTTGCTAGGTTTAAGTTTTTCTTGTAAATTGAAGTGACCTCCCTTAGGGGGAGATTTTTAGAAATACAAAAAGTATTAGTCACTACCAATATAGATAGTCGTAGCTTGTAGATTAAACATATGCTATGTTAGCAAGCTAACCGGGCTAAAGATACATAGTAAGCCCATGACACAAGTTCATGGCCGGTTAAGCTAGAAGTATTTATACCCTCTCCACACATGGAGAGGGTGTTGGTTGTTCATTTGTTTCACACACACTTAATCTAATATTGTCTTCTTTGTTTCTCTATCTAAGTGTTCATCCAACCACATCTTTCTCTCTAAACTCCATTCGAATCCTTCCATTATATGTGTTAAGATATTCTACACGTTTCATTGTTTTTTCCTTTATTTTGTTGTAGAAATGAGTACCTCGATCACTTATGAGAGCTTTGGGCATAACAACTCTGGCATCATTAGTTGGTAAAGCTTAAGCTTCAGCCCACTTGGAAACATAATCGACAAATATTAAGATGTACTCGAATTTATAAGATTTCAGTAATGGTCTCATAAAGTAAATACCCCATTTGTCAAAAACTTTGCATACTTGAATGTTGTTTAAGGGCATCTCATCATGTTTGGATATATTCCTAGTTTTTTGACATGCTTCACAAAGACGAACTAGAGTTTGAGCCTCTTTGCTAATTGTTGGCCAGTAAAAGCTTGAGCTTAAGACTTTTTAGAGGTGGTGTTTTTTGGTCCATAATGTCTACCGGTAGGTCTGTGGTGACATTGATCTAAAATGGTATGTGTTTCTAGTCCAGAGATACATCGTCTGATCATACCGTCTGAACATACTTTGAAAAGATAGGGATCTTCCCAAAAATAGTTTTTGAGGTCAGAGAAGAATTTGTTCTTTTGTTGGTATGTCATCTCTTTAGGTATAATACCACGTAGCAAATAGTTTGCAAAGTCTGCGAACCATGGTATATCTCTGGTGGTTATTTTTCTCTAGGAAAGTTATCATCGACATTACTGTCGTCACTTGTCTCATTATTTTCAATCCGAGATAAGTGGTCGGCAGCAACATTTTCAGTACCTTTTTTTCTTTTATTTTGATATCAAATTCTTGCAATAGCAGTATCCAACGTATAAGACATGGATTAACATCTTTTTTTAAAGAGGTGTCTAAGAGCTGAGTGATCGGTGTATACAGTAGTTTTGGATAAGATCAGATAGGGTCGAAATTTATCGAATGCAAAGACTACAACCATTAATTCCTTTTCAGTAACATTATACTTTTGCTGAGCTGAATTGAGAGTTTTACTTGTAAAATAGATGGGGTGAAAGTGTTTGCCATCTTTTTGTCCTAAGACTGCTCCAACTGTGAATTCACTTGCATCACATATAAGCTCAAATGGAAGATTTCAATTCGGGCACACGATCACAGGAGTACATGTGAGTTTTTCTTTTAATGAATTGAATGCTTTGTGACATTCATCATTGAATTCGAATGGAGTATCTTTTTCAAGCAACTTAGTTAAAGGACGGGCAATTTTTGAGAAGTCTTTGATGAAAAGTCGGTAAAAACCGACATATCCTAGAAAACTTCTAATTCCGTTTGACATTAGTAGGGGGTGAAAGTTTAGAGATTACGTCAATTTTGGTTTTGTCAACTTTAAGGCCTGCACCGGACACTTTGTGTCCCAGTTAAGGACAAGATTTGCATCTTTGCAACATTGAAGCATTTTATCGAGGTTATTTAGATAGTTATCAAAGGAGTTTCCAAAGACGGATAAGTCTTCCATGAATACATCTACAGATTCTTCGATCATGTAATGAAAAATAGCCAACATGCAACTTTGAAAAGTAGCGGGAGCATTACATAAACCGAAAGGCAGTTTCCTGTAAGCGTATGTTTTGAAAGGGAATGTGAAGGTTGTTTTTTCTTGATCCATGGGATCAATTGGTATTTGGAAATATCCTGAAAAACCATCGAGGAAACAAAAATATTTATTTCCTGTGAGTCTTTGTAACATTTGATCCATGGATGGCAAAGGAAAGTGGTCTTTTGCGGTTACTTCATTGAGTTTACGATAATCAATGCATACTCGCCAACCCGTAATGGTTCTTGTTGGAACAAGTTCATCTTTTTTGTTTGTTACTACTGTAATACCACCTTTCTTGGGTACACAGTGGATATGGCTTACCCAAGGGCTATTGGCGATTGGATAAATTATACCAGTATCGAGAAGTTTAACAATTTCTTTTTTAACAACTTCTTGCATGTTTGGGTTTAATTGTCTTTGTTTTTGAACAACTGGCTTTTTGTTGTCTAAGATTTGTATCTTATGTTTACTAAAAGATGAACAGATTCCAAGAATATGTGTTGTTTTCCAAGCAAAGGCTTGCTTATGTCTTTTTAAAACAGAGATAAGCTTGTTTTTGTTTTGTTCAGAAAGCTAAGATGATATGATTATAGGAAGAAAAGTAGGTTCTTCCAGAAGTACATATTCTAGATGTTCAAGAAGTTGTTTTAGTTCAAGATTCAAAGGAGGTTCTTCTAGAGATGTCTTTATTTTATAATCGATGTTGAAAGTGATTTTTTTAAAAGGTATATCTATTGGTTCTGATTCAGGTTTAGACTCAGAGTTTTCATCAATATTCATAGCCATGAATTCATTAAATTCAGCAAAGAGTTTATCTTCGAGAAGAGTTCCCTTGATGAATAAAGGATTTTACTACCTTCATCGAGAAGAGCATCAAAATCTTCTTTTAAGATTTCATCGATAACGTCAATGCTAAAACATGTATCATCGTTTGAATAAGTGTATTTCATTGCAGAATCGATTGAAAAGGTCATATGTTCAATACCAAATCCAAGGTTGAGTTGTTTTTATTTTACTCAAATTACTGCATCGACAGTATGGAGGAAAGGTCTCCCTCAGATAAAAGGAACTTTACTGTCTTCTTCCATTTTAAGAAAAACAAAATCTATGAGAAAAGTGAATTTACCAACTTCAACGAGCATATTTTCAGCTATTCTAATAGGGTGTTGGAATGATCGGTCGGCTAAACTTACGCTTATTTTATTAGGTTTAAAAGTTTCAAGAGATAATTTCGCATATAGAGAATATGGCATGAGATTAATGCTAGCACCAAGATCGGCTTTAACATTGCATGAGAAAGCTTTGCTAAAACTGCAAGGAATAAGGAAACTTTCGGGGTCTCGATGTTTAGGTGAAACTTTGTTTTGGCTCATAGCGGAACTTTCATCGCTCAGGAAAGCGGATGAGATTTGTTCAAGCTTGTGCTTATTGCTTACGAGTTCTTTGAGAAATTTGCCATAATTTGGCATTCCTGCTAAGTCATCTACTAGAGGTACATTAATTCTAACGGATTGAATCATATCAAGGAATTTACCATATTGCGCTTCTATTTTCTCTTTTTTAAGGCGTTGAAGATATGGGATCTCTGGTTTGTAAGGTTTAGGAATTGGAGTTTCTTTGACCGGTTTTTGTGTTTGATTTTTGGGTTGGGGTGTAGATTCTTCTTCTTCATCCTCACTATCAAAATTAACCAAAGTTTCAGAGTCATTTTGTTAATCGTTTAGGTAGGTAGGTGGGTCATAGGATTAACCACTCCGTGTAAATATGTCATTTAAATGCTCGTTTTGAGCTTGCTGAGGTTGGTAAGGTTTAGATGAGCTACCTTTTTGGGTTTGGTTGAGTACTACTAGGTAGGGATCCAGAAGGTCGAGTAGATTGCTTGTCAGCAAATCTGTCAAATTTAGCTTCTAGGTTTTGGATTGAGGCTTGATGATTTTTAGTAACTGTTTTAAGTTTGGTTTTGAGATCCATAAACGTTTCTTTGCCAAAAACATTGGTTGATTGTTGAACTTTTATGAAATCGCTTAACTGTTTTTGAAGGTCGTAAGGTTTATCATTAGAATTAGATCGATAATTGTCTCCATTATAATCATTTCTTCCGCTTGAATGCCAATTATTGTGATTCGAGTGATTTGAACGGGATTGGATTTCTTTGTACTAAGCATCCATTTTCATGGTCATGGAATCCATTCGTGCCATAATTTTTTAGTATCAGAGTTACTGCTACTTTTATTGGTGAAAACAACAATTTTCTTTAGAGAAAATTTTGGTTTTTGATTTTTATCCTAATTAAGCTTGAGTAAGACTTTGTCTTCGAGAAGTTGATAAGCTTGGTTTGGTATTTTATAGAGGAAAATACCACCAACTGCGGCATTTAGAACTTCTTGGGTTATTTCGCTAAGGACATGATAAAAGATTTTTATGATGTTGCCTTTGGTAAGATTGTGACCATGGTAATTTCTGAGCATTTCCTTCATACAAAGCCAAGCATCAGTTAGAGTTTCATTTTCATGTTGGGAAAAGGCTCAGACTTCTCTGAGGATTCGATCAAATAAAGCTGGGGGGAAAATCGGCTAATAAAATCAGTTCGAGGTTCATCCCATGTTTCGATTGTTCCTTCATTGAGTTCGTCAAGCCAGGTTTTTGCTTCAACCGTGAGTGATAGGGGAAACATCATTAAGCGGACGGCTTCATTTTTGGTGTCTCTGTATTTAAACATGTCACATATTCCGAGGAATTCGTGAATGTGTTTATGTGGATCAGTCTTAATTCTACCATAAAATTGGTTTCCGTTGACAAGAGTCAAGTGGTTACCCTTAATGGCGAATTCGTTTGCGGTTTCAGGAATGGTGGTTGCGGAACCAGGAGTCGGAGTGACAACACGGTCGGCAGCCCCCATGGGTTCATCATCCATTGGATTGTAATTTTCAAGAATATCAAGAAAGTGACGGAAATAATTAATGTGAAGGAAAGACTATTCTTGGGTGTTTAGGTCGTTCGTCTCTTCGTTCGAAAGGGACACTCCTATTTCGTCGACGAAGTCTTTAAATCAGGGTTCGTTCAGGTTCAGCTAGAGGTTCGACAAGTTCAGAATTAGACGCACGTGTATGCATTCAGGGTGGAATGTTTGAGAATGGATTTTTGAGAACGTTTTAGGAAAAACGTTATGACTGTAGAAAGTGCAGTACACTTTCTGCAATGAAGGTTACAAAAAGCAAGCAGAATAATAAAAAACGATTAAAATTTGTTTAAAAACTAAGAAGTGATTGCAGAACAGTTTAAAATCCCCGGCAACGGCGCCAAAAACTTTTGATGTGTTTCGAAAGCTTTAAATTTATAAGACTAGTATTATCAGTTAATTGTATAGAAACACATGGGTAAAGTATAACCCCTGTATGTAGTATATTATTTCAAGTAAGACCAGGTCGTCCACAGGGATTTGATTTTGTTCGTGTAATCACAAGTTGTAAGATAAATTTTAACAACTTTTTCATATGAGATATGATTGATGAAGATTTTAATAATAAAGGAGTATGACTACTCGGATAGTTCATATAATTCCTAAGCAATGGTAGTGATCACGATTTAAGATTTTAGGACTTAACTTATAAAAAGGTTT
Source organism: Tanacetum coccineum (assembly GCA_026074375.1). NCBI lineage: Eukaryota > Viridiplantae > Streptophyta > Magnoliopsida > Asterales > Asteraceae > Tanacetum > Tanacetum coccineum. Next base: position 72,315 of record BQNB010008013.1, on the reverse strand, counting down.
TTTCGTCAAAAAATGTTTTCACAAACTAACTTGTTTTAACTTAAGACTTATATTAGTTAACTTAATCAGATGTTTCACTCAAATAATCAAGTTACTATTATATCAAATCTATTTTGTTTATCAAATAACGTGAGCGGATTTCTCCAACCAAACGATAAAGACCATAGACAAATCTTTAAAACTATATAGCACACAACGGGTCTATTGACCTATACCGTTATGCGTATACAATCAAAGTTGATGAACAAAGTTACTAAGATAAGACACGATAGGATTTCAATACAAGCTTAAGATTAACAAGATTGTAATAACACCAAATGCTTATTTATTATATTAACATCACCGAGCTGTCATGAGAGATTTAGCCTCTCATGGCTATGGAGTTCATAATAACAAAGTGAAATAGGGGAATAAGATACATACGAGATCCGAATAGGCTATGGAGTATAAACACAACCCGTTTACAAGTATCGAATCTTACTAAGCCGTTATTTAACTAAATACTGTGATATTATTCTTCGTTCTTGTCGGAATTTCATTCTTCACTCCAGATAATGATGAAGAGTATTTGAGAGAGATTTTGTAATTTTATGATGTATTGAAATGAGAGAATTATCCTCAATTTATAGGCTAGACGAGGGGAAAAGTGCGGCGCACATTCTAAAATGTGCGGCGTACTTGGACTATGTCGGTAGAAATATCATTAATGCTGAAGAGAAGTGCGACGCACATTCTAGGAAAACTGGCGCACTTAAGCGTAATAACTGACTTCATTTATTTCAGTGGTAAGTGCGACGCACACAAAAGATTGTGCGGCGCACATTCATGTGATTTTAGATCTTATTGTTTCTTTCTTCTAACTTTGCTTCCGATAAGTATAAACACTTGTATTTGAATGCTTTTTGAGCTCGGATTGTCTTCAAGTGAACCTGCACATTTTTCATGTGATTAAGTATCAAAAGTTCACAAGAAATGATGAAAAATATACAAATAACGCCACCTAAAACATGTATAATTAAGGCGTTATCAATGCGCGTGACCGGGAGAAGAGTTACGCTGATGTGAGGCGTAAACCACTAGAATTTCAGATCGGGGATAAGGTTATGCTAAAAGTTTCACCTTGGAAGGGGGTGATACATTTTGGCAAAAAAGGAAAGTTAAACCTCAAGTATATTGGACCTTTCTAGATCTTAGCCAAAGTTGAACTCGTTGATTATAGACTAGAACTTCCTCAACAATTAAGCAAGGTTCACAGTACATTTCATGTGATAAATCTAAAGAAGTGCTTATGTGATGAATCACTTGTTATACCATTGAACGAGATTCAAGTCGATGATAAGCTTCATTTCGTTGAAGAGCCTGTTAAAATTATGGACCAAGAGGTCAAGCGGTTGAATAAAAATCGTATCCCAATGATCAAAGTTCGAGGGAACTCTGGAAGAGGTCTAAAGTTTACGTGGGAATGTGAAGACCAATTCCACAGCAAGTATCCACACCTCTTCACCAACACCAACACGGTAGACAACACAAACATAAATTCAGCATGAAATTCTTTTAACACCGAGAGACTGTGATAATTTATATTTTTTAGGTCATTACACTTCCATAAACTTAAACTATTTACTTTGAACAATTACATGTTTACTTTTATGTGTAACCATTAAATTAAATCACGTAAACCGGAAAACAACTTTAAACGTAAACTGACATTAAACAAAGATAGGTTTACGTCAAATATGTGTTATATGACTTTTACAAGTATAATTTATAAGTCAACACATTTTATTTTGCAAGTTTTATGTAAATGCTTAAGTTTCCGGGTTTAGCTCATGCATGCATGCATTTTGCATCACCACATTAGTATATACATACATGCACATGCATATTGATCCTAAATATAAAATTTTTATATGTTATCTTCCCTTTCTTCTTTTAGCCACCTACTAGTTCTCCCCAAAGGGATATTGTGGCAGTTTGGAACTAAACAAGGTCCTAATTATGGAAGTATACTTACCAAACTCATCATGTGATCATGTAAGCATCTAAGTAACCACACCAGGGCGGAGCTAGTAGGGGGACTAGTGGGTACCGAGCCACCCTTAATGAGCCTATTTATTCATTAATTATCTATATTACAAGCCGCTTTTCTACTAGTTTTTTACATTGAGCCCCCTTATCATTATGACTTTCTGCATTAAGCACGATCAGCCCCCTAACTAAAAATCTTGGCTCCGCCCCTAACCACACCTACCTCCTTGTGAGGCCTTGTGACCGGCCAAACCACACAAATACCTCAACGATGGCAAGATTCCTACTATACACCGTAAAAGTATCTTTAAGACTTGCCTGAACTAATATTAAAAAGTGGAAGTAACTAATCATTTTTCTTATACTTCTCACTTGGAAAAAATAAAATTCTCTCATCTCCTTGCTTCCTCTAGCTCATGGCAAGACCACAAGGACACAAGAAAATTAGGTTTTGATAATTACAAGTATTTTACTAAGTGTTTTAGGGTTTTTTTTAAGTGTTTAATCAATGTTACTTGGGGTTTGATTGTGTGTTATTACTTGTTATATCATCTTCATATCATACTAGGGTGTAATTTCATACATTTTATTTACATCTTTACATACATGAAATTATATCACCAAATAGTGTTGCTGTTAAATATTTATCTAAATGAAACTAACAATAACTCTTGAAAATGGTGTTCTTGTGAAAAGTCTTAAAATGGGTAAAAAAGTAATATGGAGCTACGCTTAATCTTACTTATTTTTAGTAATTTACATTGGTACTTGTTAATTTTATAGGTTGTTGTTAAAAATGGATGCTTATAAAGTTAAACTAGTTTAGTTGTTATTTTATGTTCTTTTCTTGTTATATTGGTTATTTTTTAATAAACTGATGGAAGGGATTAGCTTAGTATTGAGTTATTGTTGTGATGGTAAATGACAAAAATTGGTGTAAGGGATTAGGCTAGTATGGAGTTGCAATTTATGGGTGAAAAATAATGAGAGATTTAGAAAAATAATGCTTTATGCCTGAATTATAATTTCGTGTTTTTGACCCATTTTGGGTCCGAGTCAGGGAAAATTCATAAGAAGAAACTTGTAGTACGTGATTTTACCTTAAAACGTCACACTAACCTATTCCGTGAATCCTTATAATGAAGGAGGTAAGCCCTTTTAAAGTCAGATTAAAATCTAGAAATTTTATAAACTTTCTACATGAATTTTGGCTATAATATTGAGCTGATTGAAACTTAAAATGGTTTTTTTGCTTTTTAGAGTCCGAATGAGCTATAAAATCTTTAATAAATATTGTAGTATTACTTATATACTTTCCATACGCGTTGATTCTTTCAAAAAATTACTCCCTCCGTCTTAAATTTATTGTCCCCTATTGACTTCTCAAGTTTTTTTCTTCTAACTTTGATTATAAATATTTTTGTTTGTGTTATATAATACTTGATGAAAATTAGAACAATCAAAATACATTAAAAAACCAACCAATTCATATATTTTGCATCAAGTATTATATAACATAAACAAAAATATTTAAGGTTAAAGTTGAAGTTGAATGAAAAAAACTTAAAAAGTCAATAGGGGACAATAATTTTAAGACGGGGGGAGTATAGTATTAAGTAAGCAGATTGTTAATGTTAGTTACTTGGAAATAATTTTAAAGGATTAATTATAATAAAAAATGGTGAATTGAGTAACGGTTATTCTGACATTAAATATAAAAAGTAAATACTATTAGGGGTGATATATGGTTATTAAGATAATATTTGCAATCACATAAATTTAATTTGCATAATCCTTAGGTCGACCCCTTATTATTTGGTTGCTATTGGGACTTGTTGTGTCGTAAACCTAGCTGTCTTGATTTTTCCAAAACAAGTTAATTTCACTTGAGATGAGTTTATAGCCCCACTTTAACTTGTTTTACAACTACTTTACAAATCTCGGGGTGAGATACATTGCATGTTTTACAATCGAACGCATGTACAATTTTTACATCCTTATGGATATGCCTAAGTACCGATAACTCACAAATGCCCATATCATGAACTGTTAATTACTTTGTGTTAGGGCGAGTGTTATGAATAGATCTATTTGGGATTGAGATCTCACATTTGGGTATGTAGCGCTTACTAGTTTTGGAGGTGCCGAAACTAACGGATGTATTACTATGTCGGAACTAGTAAGTGTTGTAGGGCTGAAATACTACAACGGTAACTTTATTATTATACAATGTTGTTAGCTTCGATGTCACGAGATTAGTGCAATACATAATTACAATTTTATTTGGCATTGTTTGTTTTACATGTCATCAATATAAATATTGCGGTCTATAAATTTTGCTTATCTATACCTATGAATCACCCACTTTATGTTGACACTTTTAATAGCATGTATTTCTAAGGTGTATAATTTGGTTTTTTTTTTTATATGGCATATTTGAAGTACATTGGGTCATTCATTCACTTTCATGGCTTTATTTTTCATGGATTTCTCTAGCATAAACTTATCCTCGTTGTATTTAAATTATGAATTTCATTTGATGCAAACTTGGGACAACTTGTTTTAAACTCAATTATTTTAATGTAACAACGAGGTTATCTTATATCGACTCATATAAAGGTTCGTTCCCTATTAATTATTAGTGCTTGCGTATTATGATAGAAACACCCTGGTTACTTTCCACTGCCACTATTTTTACGGTGGTGTTACACTTATCTTCATCATTTAACTTCTTCTTTACAAACCTTCACAAGCTTAAATCTTCCTCACTTAAATATTGCCCAAACTTATCCTCACATGGGAAAACTCACATTCCCATACACCATTGTACCTTGCATACTTGTTGTCCCTAACATTCCAACATAGGCTCCTACATATCACATCAAAACATTCTCCACCACATATCTCCTATTCATCATCTTCCTTACACAATCAAATTTGAATTTCACACACTTTACACTCAAAGTTTCTTAAACACCTTCCTTCTTACCACACATACTCTTCTCAAGTTGTATATTTCAAATTACACATCAATACACACACACACACACTCTTCTATCCTAACCTTGATCATGCTGATAAAATCAAATAGTTAATACTTTTTAGTATCAAAATCCCTATCAAAATGCTTGTAAATTATTGTTTAATACCCTGAAATGTTACTTAATCACTTTTATATTATGTTTACAGTTAGAATACGTGCATTGAAGCAAGAGAGCGGGGATTTGGAGTGGGAAAATAGGAGAAATGAAGAATCTTAAGGCCAGTTTACCGTCGTAACCACCCCACAGGAGTTACGTCATAACCAAATTAAAAAAGAAATGATTCAACATCATGATTATGGCGTAACTACTTCGTCACAATTATGCCATAACCTGCCATGTTGAAGAAGGATGACTCATCCTAGTCATAGTTACAGCGTAACTAGTACTCTACAGTTACATCATAACCCATATTAAGCCTGGATTATGGAAGCTCACATCAGCATGGTTATGGCGTAACTCATCTCATTAGTTACGCCGTAACTAATTCAAAAACTATAAATAGAGCCCTCAACCCTTAAAAACACAGATTCAAGGGGCGATATCATGCTTACAGAAGTCGAAGAATACCACCAGTAGTCTAATGGAAAGTCACTTATCTTAATTTTTGTGTTAATCATTCATAAATGCATTCTTTTAAGTAGGGGATTATGATGGTCTATCCAAGATCTCTTTCATTATTTCTTGTCCCTTGCTGTTGCTATGTGTGGATAAGCACTTTAGTGCTGGCCTAGTTATGTAATTTTATGTGTTATTGATTTTTCATGTTTTAGTTATCATTTGATTAGATTTTCCTTATTGTCTGTTATTGATCCCTGAGTTTGGTAGTATTAAGGGTCGTTTAGATCCTGTTAATCCTCTTATTAGACTGACTTGTTGAACTTATGATTATGGAGGGGTATAAGATAAAGTTGCTTTATCCCTTAGTGGAGATATTATTATTTACGCCTTTGTCACATTTAAATACCTAAAAAGTTCATAAGCTCTTTAAGAGAGGGTTTATAAATCCTATGTAGGGTTATAGAAAGAGTCTTTTAGAATAGTTGGGGTTTTAATCACTGGCTACCTTCTGGATGCCCTACTCTCATGCTTTTGCGGAAGGAATTAGGATCGCTTTCAAGTATAAGACAAAGCTTAAAGGCCATTTTGAGTTGTTGATATTAGAACAAGTATTTAAGTTTACGTCAAGCAAAGGTTAAGTAATTATTTTGAGAATATTATTAATATTGCACAAGTTATTTTTATCGGATACGTGAAAACGTTAATATTTCGCGATAAATGACAATTAGGTATTCCCGGAACCGTAAAAATTAATCTACGCTTCAACAAATACCTATGTTTATAAACAATGATCAAAGTTTATAAAACTTTATCCATATGTACATACATATACACGTCCCATATATATACAAATCAAACAAGTATACACATGATAAATTATAACTACACATTCCATGATACTTTCATTTTTACCAACAATTTCAAGTAACATTTTTATTTAACAAGAAAGTAACTAGTCACTTGAATCCCTAGATTTCATGGGATGTTCTACATATTATGAGACAAAGAGACACATTCAATTAAAGCTAGTAAGGTGTATGTCATAGTTAGTAGATGTTCATGTCAAGTTAGTAAGATCTACTAGTCACTACTATTGCAAACTTTTTGCCCTTGTGAGCCCCCCCCCCCCTTTGATTTTCTTGGTCAAAAGTTAGCTAAACTTCACCACCTTTCCCTATATATTACATGCATACATGAGAGATAACAACACAACTCTTATACACTTAACAAAAACATTTTTCTTTCTCTCTTGAAGCAAACCCAACCCACGGCTCAACTAAAAACCCTAAACAAACCATACAATATTTTTCTACAACTCATACAAGCTTTCATACACCATATCTAAGATACCTCAAAGTATTTTAAGGGTTTGATCAAGCCTTTAAAAGGATTAAAGCAAGAAAAGGGAAGATTAGGTTTTCAAACTAATCTAGGGTTTATAAACTTGCAAGCTTTGGTTTAAGGTCTAAACAAGGGTTTAGGATCTATTTCTCATCATCATAGATCAATATAAGGTTATCTATAAAGCATTATGTCTTTACTTTTATCATTTTTATGAGTTTATATGTTTTATATAGCTAAATCATCAATTAGGGCTTTTAAACATGTTAAAAAGATAACTTACTTGTGGTTATGAATTTGCACACTTTTTCTTATGTTATGTTGTTGTATATATCAGGGAATAATGAAATTATAAGTGTGGTAACATGTTGGTTAAAGCATAAAAAGTTATATATGTTTATTGTTAAAAATGTACTTAAGAAACTTTAAGGTTTTATGCCTTGGTATGAACATGTTATCTTGGATTTAAGGACAAATTATGGACCTATGGACTATATAATATATATGACATAGTATATTAAGAGTTGTAAAGAAATTGTGGTATTTTAATTTGTTGAAAAGTATATAAAACACAAGTATATAATTAACTATATATAAGATACAAAAGAGGTTGTTTGGATACAAAAGAGGTTGTTTGGATTCAAAATCCAAACAGTAGGGTTATCATTTTTATAAAATACTACGCCTCATGACGATTCCAAAATGATAAGAAACTCGAAAAACGGATTAATAACGAAAAAGATACGCTAATTACGAGTTATACGTTAATTAAACGGGTTTATAAAATAACTTTTATAAAAATTATATAAAACAGAAAGTTTGGTATTTTTAACAAATTATACATAATTTTAGGATTCCAAAACAATAAGAAACGTAATTTTTTGATTAAAAACGAAGAAGTTATGAATTACGCAAGTTTATATACTTAAAATGTATAAAAATATTTTTATAAAACTATTTTTATAAAAAGTTACTGTTCATGACAGAAACATTAATTTTTGTAAACTTCATAAATAAATAGAAATTTCAATTACGAGAACGTGCTCGAAAGAATTACTAAAAACGGAGCTAAAACGAATAAAATACGACGTTTACGATAATTCGAGTTTATAAAAGTAATTTTATAAACTATGAACAGTAAAAATTACTGTTCAATAGCAGACCCCACTTTATAAAAATGTGATAATTTTGATAACAAAGACGTGGTCGAAGGAATTTCTAAAATCGAGATTAAAACGAATAAGTTATTGCATTTAAGGGTTTTACGACAATTAAATTTATAAAAGTAAATTTATAAAACACCATGAACAGTAAAAGTACTATTCATTAGAATGTTATAAAATATAAAAATGTAATATTTTTTCTATATCATCCCAATACGAAGACGTATGTTAATAAGAAACGCGAGAGCCAGGAAACGAGTTTAACGGGAGAAAAAGTTAGCTTAGTTTTACTAAAACGATAATTATAAACGTTTTCACTTTATAACAACGATTTCTAAATTTCAAATAGACGGTGATGAAGCTATATAGAATTATATGTGGTTATCAAAGTTAATGGTATTACTTGGGGGAGTTTCATAATGTGGCGCCTCTAGGTGGTGGCGTATCGACGGTTGAGTTCGTGTCTTGTTAGATTTAAGATTTTAAAGTGTCCTAGCTCCTCATACGTCACTACATGACCTCTTAATTTATGATAGCCCGAACGATAGTATGATGTAACTAACATAGACTTGTATATGATGTTAGTTAATCAAAGCGATTAGTGCTTATACGACCTATGTTAATTTAGGTTGCATTCGATCATTTAGGTGACGCGCTATCTGTGATATTTGGATTATCAGTAACTCAAGGTGAGTTCATTTGCCCCACATTTTTTATGGTTTTGTTTTTATAAGTTTGGGTGGAAAACTTGCATGTTTTATAACTCGGACACAAGTGGATACTTTTATATTATGATTACATGTTGCCTAAGTAGCGAATAACCAATCTTAGAGCCCATTATCATGAATCTGTCAATTACGGGGTCTGTGAGCAGCGAGTGTTATAGGAATAGATTATTTGGTTTGACAACCCCGTTCGGTGATTATTAGCTATCACTAGCCAAACGAACGTTTACCTTGTCGGCTTAGGGATGTTTGCGGGTTAGAACATCAATAACGTTGAATTGTGGGCAATTATTTATTTGCTTATAATTTTTGTCGAGCTTTCGTGTCATGAGCTCCTAGAGCAACGTAATTACATTTAGATGATTTCTGCATTGTTGCATTATCATTACACTTGGGAAATCTTGTGGCTATCTTTCATAACGATTTATCAAAAACCTATGAATTCATCATCATTATTGCTTGACGTTTTAAGCTATGTTTTTCAGGGAGTCAGTAAGCACAAGGTGCAAGCGTTACATGGTGAATTATGTATTTTGGGATGACATGCCTTTAAAGTTATGGTTGCATTATATTTTGGGAAAAAAGTATTATGAACTAGTATCTTTGTAATATGGACAATGAAGAAGTTAAGCTTCGGGCTTTTTGTAACAAATGTTTGTTAAATCCAATGTATCAGTTTTAAATGACTTTTAATGGTCGTTCTATATATATCTTGTGTTATTGATCTAAGATGTGACATGCCCCAGACCCTTATTCCGCTGCTAGCCATTTTGGGGGTGTTACATCATTGAACCGCATGATCATTTGAACCCCATATTTATCCCTAAATGTGACGGCCCTTGGAGAGTCAATTACTGTGAAGTCGTACTTGAACTCAAAGCCAGTTGCATCCCATCGAGGTTTGGTGAGGTTCAGATAACCTTGAAGATTCAATAAGTACAGATCTTTAAAGTTACTCAGGTACAGATATTTGAAGTCCCTTTCCGCAATAATATATTCATTAAGATCCGCTCTACAAAGGATGATCGTCTTCATGTAATCATACCCATATAAGGAGAAAACTTCAATTCTAACAACACTTAAAATGCGCATATGAGTCCGTACAGCTCGGCGTCACCCTCAGATGTATGTCTGTCAATGTAGAATCGTTGTCTTTGAAACCACCAGTGAGAAATACCATACATAGCAGTGATGTCATACTTGCATTCCTCTTCAATCCACATCTGATCGGGTACCATCTGCTCTAACCCAACATCAAGATAATAGGCCACCTTCATCTTCGAGATTGACAATGCAGGTCTGCCACACTTGCGACTGTATCTTAGATACTCTAAGTCCTTGTTGAAGAAGAAGTCAGATTGAATTATGACTTGACTTGGTGGACCACCTAGTGGTAGTGGTTTGCTGACATTATACCTGATGAGTGACTCGTCCACTTGATCGGTTAGTAGTTTATGGCATTCTTCCATTTGGTATTGAAGATGAATCACATTAGGATGGAAGACTTAGACAATTTTATATGCAGGGCCTTCCAGGTCTTGTTTTTTAAGTTAGTAATCCCTTGCTTTTTGTAGAACCAGTCCATAAAGATTGCCATGTCACCAGTCTGCGCAAGTAACGTGTTCTCTGGAGGAGGTACATAGATGGACGTAAGAGCAGATGCCAAGTTTTTCACTAGGACAGGCAGATCAAATGATGGGATGGACCAGGTAGGTTCTGGTGTAGCAGGTCTGTCTTCAGTGAGTGGCTTCCACTAATTTTGCCTTAAGTTCACCGTAGAAATATGATCATGGCTGATGTCTTCATCAGCAAATGACTGTACCTATTCGTCGGGAGTCGTATCATCATCCATATGTAGTTCTTCAGGAATTGATGAGACAGACGGCTTGAGTCTTGTGTCAGTAGTAGTCCAAGCCATATATTCAGCTGAAGCAGCAGTCTTTGAAGAGCTTGGTGCAACGGTGCTTGTAGACTGATTACTCTGGTTAGTGGATAGAGGTGGAGGAGGAGGAGGAAATTGAGATGATCCAGAAGCTCCAGAAGTTCCTGAAGGTCCAGATGGACCTGTTGGAGGTAGAGGAGGAGGTGGCTGATGAGGTGGAGACCCAGGTGGAGTTTTCGGTGAATCATGTATCTTTTTCTTCTTTTTTTTGCTTCAGCCAGATCAGTTAGGAGCTGGTTAGTGTGATTACGAGCCATTGACTGCTCCAAAGCTTCGTACAGCTTCTTGTGATCTTCATGAGCTTTGTAGGAGTTGGATTCCCATATGCGGTAGTGAAGGATCTCTTTCATGTCAGCTTCTAGAAAGTCTCTAAATCGATCCCTGAGTGGAGCTTGAATAACCCAGTCAACAGCATCCATGACAATTTCATCCACTTCTTTGCTCACCTGATGGGGAATATCAAGATTCTCCAATTTGTATAATCTAGACCCATGTTTGTCCATCCTTTCCTCCATGGCTAAGTTGGCTTGTACCAGGTCCGCCATATGTTGTTCAAGCTCACCGATGCGCTGAATTAAGATCGAATCTGAAGAGCCTTGTTGTGGTTGAAGTGGTAGAGGAAGAGTTGTTGTTGTCGTTGTTGTTGTTGCTATTGTGGTTGTTGTTAATGTTGGTAGTGGTGCTTGAACCGCTGTGGGGACAGGTGTCCTGATGTATGGGAACCGTGCCCATAGATTGAACCTCCGCTTCAATATTGGTTTTCTCAGGTTCGTCTTCATGTGACTTTTCAACAAGGAACTGATTGGTGAAGCTGAGTTCCTTGTCAAGATTTTATAGAGAAGACATGGTTCTAGCTGAGCTCGCAGGTTCCTCAAGTCTTACTTTACCTTCAGTTGGGAGTTTAAGGTTCTCCTGAACATTTGGATAAGCCGTTGTAGTGAATTCTTCATCCATTTGCTCAGGGTTTGGTTGAATTAAAGTATCAGAGGCCTCAAGATCCATGTGTTCAAGGTGTGGTCTAGCATGAATAACATGACTTGATGGAGGTTGAGACGCTGCAACATCACCAGGGTTTAATCCAGCCTGGCCTTCATCATGTTCACCAGGGTTTGGTCCAGCCTGGCCTTCATCTTGAACTCTAGCAACAATCCCCGGCACTTCTTCATCAGATTCTATCTCACTGACTGTCAACCCAAGTTCAGCATATAATGAAGAAGATTCATCATGACTAGAGGATTCAGTTGGTGTGGAAGTGCGTCTTTGGAAGATATATTGTTCAGTAGGGCTCTTCTTCTTTGGTGTCTAAAGGGTGAGTAGATCAAGGGTAACTTGTTCATCACTGACTTTCTCTTTACCCTTTCCCTGAACCTCTGGAAGCGGTTGAAATTTCCTAGAGTCAGGTTCCCTGATCAGCACAGGAGGAAGTGGACCCCGATGCGCATCGTGAACCTCCTTTAAACATTCCTCTATTGCCCTTTGCATTGTAGCCTCTTCATCATCAAGCCTAGGTTCATTCTCTGGAATACCTTCATTAAAAATTTCATCAATTAACTGTAAAGGGCTCTTTGGCTTTCGCTTCTTTGTCACCTTTCCAGATTTAGATCGTTTGGCTGGAGATGGTGCCTTAGATAACTCCGTAACCAGCTTTCGTTTCTTTTCTTGAGGCTTGGCAGGTGCAGATGTGGTTTGTTGAGACTTGGAGGCCTTGGCGACTGCAGGTTTTGTGACTGGTGCTACTTTAGGTGCTGAAGGCTTAGATTTCTTGGTTGCTTTATGTTTGGTAGCCTTATCAAGTTTAGGTGCAGGAGAATCAAGATCACTAACTTCTTCACCAACAAGATATCTTTGATGCTTAGCAACTTTCTCTAGATAAGCATTGTAGTATTGTTCACCTCGAATGTCATCAGTGATAAGATCATACGGAATAGGCATCCCAAAGACTTCCCATTTGGTTCCCTTAGCACTAAACTTGAGGTAACCTAGAACAGACTCTTCATTTGGCAAATGAAGTGGGGAACCTGGTCTCGGGTGGAATTTGTTCTTGCTTTGTAAGTGACGGATGATGAGCTTGGAGAACCTAACACTTGGGATCATAATAATGGTGGCTTTCTTCTTTCCCTGAGTGTGTTGTGCTAGTTTGTTTTTGTCATATATAAAAGTATGGATGGATTGGGTAAATTCTTCCCACATCCTCTCTGCATAATCAATATGGGCTCGATTGACGACGCCCCAAAGAATTTGTAACATCGGAGCCCTTGGTCTTTCAAACACTGAAGTATTTCCCGTAAGGCACAAATTAATGATTGTTGTGAGTGCTCTCCACGGCTAAAACATGTCATTAGTCACTACATCAGACAAGGTTCTGACAACTTTCGGGTAACCCAGATCGTTGACTAATTTGATAAGGGCATCAGAAGTTGGTGGGGAAGTAAATGCATTATTGTTGTCGACTGGTGTGATCTGAAGGGCGTCTCTGAGTGTGTCTTTGGTTAGATCGAACCATTGCTCATCTAGTTGACAACTGTAATTCCCTGTGATTTTGTCATATCAAATAGTGTCCCAAAACTGCTGAATATAGATTGATGGGATTATCGAGGAAGTAATAAAAGCTCTGAAGAAGTTAGTTTGCTACATAATGTCCACTGTAATCTTGTAGATTGGATTGCTCTGCGACCTCTAAACATCCAAATAGCAGTTGCTTTTTCCTACAGCCACCCATCTGTTGCGAGGCAGGATTTGATCATCAATACGAGTGGGTGGAGCCATTGCAGGTGCTTGTTCAGCAGGAGCATTAACATTAACATCAGCCATTTGTATTTACACAATCACATCTACAGAAAGGCATACATACAGAAAGGAGATGTTAGATGTGAGCAAATGCTCAAGAGTTAATCAGTTATGGACTAAATCCAGGAAACGGACACTTAGATCATATTAAAAAGTGGTGATCAACAGATTTGGTCAACTCTTGAGTCAACGGATGTTAACTCATGGAAGAGAATACAAAAAGCAATGACCAAACCACAGTGACCAAATCGCGATGGATGAGCAATACTAGACAAAAAGCAAAGGTTAAGACAAACTAGGCAAAACGCAAGACACAAAACGCAATTGAATATTTTATTAGAAAATACACAAAACGCAGCCACAACAACAAAACGCAATCACATACAAGTCGCAACTCTCAGCCAAGCAAAACGCAATCAGTCAAGACGCAATGAATATTTTATTAAAAATAATCAAAACACAATCCATTCTTAACGCATGAGACAAGCCGCAACAAGCAAAACGCAAACCATCAAAACGCAAAGAATACTTTATATAAAATAATCAAAATGCAGTCCATTTAAAACGCAAGAAACAAATCGCAACAGGCAAAACGCAAAGCAACAAAACGCAATGAATAGTTTATTTAAAATAATCAAGACGCAGTTAATTAAAACGCAAGCAGCAAATCGCAACAGGCAAAACGCAGGCAATATAATATTCAAATAATACACAAAACGCAATCATTTGAAAAATTTCAAAATGAGGGCTTTATTATTTTAATATTTTAATTGTCTTCAAAGCAAAACGTAATAATTACGTTTTGACCTATTTAACATTTATAATCAAATCGCAACTTAGTTTAAGTAACCAAAACGCAACCAAGAGTTGATAAGCAAAATGAAATCATGAATACCTAGACAAAACGCAAACAAGAACATCAAACCTAAACACAACCAAGAACTTTTGAATGCGCAGATTCTAACTTACAAATCAAGGTATCCACGGCATAGTTAGATCATTATATACATTCAATGATACTTACTAACTAATATACCACCAGCAAACATCACCACAAACATCACACGATCACATGTTTGACTCAAAAAGTCAACTTATTGCACGAAAATCACACAGACCATAAATGGGCTATTGGGGAAACAAATAGGACATTAACTAAGCATCATGAATGTAGACTAATGCTAACCCAGCAAACAAAACTTAATTCGAAACACTAACCAAGATTTTGATGGTGATTTAGAACAAAAATCTACAAAACAAGTGATTTAATAAGATTTAAGCCATGAATTAACAGATAAAGCATGAGAGGATGACAAAGAATGATATCTAGACATTACCTAAGCATGAAATCACACAGATGGATACAGATTAAGCAAATCGCAAAGGTTGAGTTTTGGGTTGAGAGAAAAAGACTTGACTAGTTTTTGGAGATTTGACCGAGTCAAAACACAAAGGGCTTTATATACCTAGGTCAAACTTTTAGAAAATGGCAGATTTGGTCCCTCATTTTCTACATTCTTCTCCATTTAAGACATATGTATTACTAAGGGGTTATTTGAGATACATAAATGGCATAAATGGTCCTTTACATTTAATGAGTCGAGGAAACAAATAGCAAATAGCACATAAGACCCTATACTTTCATATAAATGACAACTTTGGCCTTTTGAGTTAACACAAGTTTAACTCCCCCTTAAACTGTAACCCCGTTAGATACAAAACCTTTCTCAATTATTTATATGATGAATCAAAAGTGCCCGTTAGATATCATAAATTTGAAACCACTCTCCCCCTCAATCAATGACCCGTTTTCTAGTTAAAGAGCAGTAGTCGTTGATTGAGAGCCAAAATTTTGAGAAAATCATGTCCAATTAATTTTCAAACAACACCTTTCCACCAAGTGAGACACAAATAATTTTATGAAGCATCATAGACGGAAAATTATTTGGATAAAAAGAAGACTTCTCTTCTGGATCAAGAGATAATGCACTGAAGTGTACATTAGATCGAGGTTGCATGGATATAAAGTAACCCATGCCCGGGAGAATTGAAACACCTGTTGTTAGGAACAACAGTCTTTTTGGCGACATGCTTTCCTTAATTTGAAAAGCGGGTTGCAGTCTGAAATAACTGCAAGCCACTAAGACATGTTTTGAAAAGTTTGAACTTCCGTTCGAGCTTCATTTAAAGACCCGTGTCATTATTGAATGACATTTCTAGGACTGTAAATGTTATCGATAAACGGAAGACACGTCTTGAAAAACTATTTTTTTGGTATTTTCTATTTTCTGATTTTTATGGTTTTTGTAGGTTTTATATTTTTGTATTTGCTTTTTAAGATTTGATATATATACATATTTGCATAGTACATAGGAGGACCATCCTTTACTCCTCTTCTCCTTCCTGAAGACGTTTAAGAGTTTCCGGAGACATACTCTTCATACCAAGTCGCGGGAGTAGGAATTCGAACCGCTCTCTTGGTAATGCTTTGGTGAATATATCCGCGAGTTGATAATCCGTCATCATGAAGTACAATTCAATCACGCCTTCCTCAACTTGCTATCGAATAAAATGGTGTCGAATGTCTATGTGCTTGGACCGGGAGTGTTGGACATTATTGCAGCAGAGCGCGATGGCACTGCGATTGTCACAATACAAGGGAATTTTATTAAAGACAAAGTCGTAGTCTGTAAGCGGTGATCTCATCCAAAGTATCTGAGCACAACATCCAGACATGGCAATGTATTCAGCCTCTGTTGTTGAGATCGTAATACTCTTATATTTCTTTGAGGACCAGCTGACTAGTTTATCTCCAAGGAACTGAGCACTTCCTGACGTACTTCTTCGTGTGTCTTGACAACCTACATGGTCCACATCTGCATAGGTTGTTAATGCCATAGCAGTGTCTTTCGGATACCAAAGACCCTAATTAATGGTTCCTCTAAGATACCAAAAGACCCGCTTAAGTGCTTCAAGGTGCTTTTTAGTAGGCGAAGCCTGATACCTAGCACACATGCATACAGCGAATACAAGGTTGGGTCTGCTGGCAGTAAGATACATTAGGGAGCCGACCATACTACGAAATCGAGTCTGATCAACTGGAATTCCTAAGGGGTCCTCATCCAGTTTAAGTCAATCCACCATGGGTGTATCAACAGGGTTACACGAATCCATCCTAAATTTCTTTAATATTTCAAGAGCAAATTTTGATTGATTAATAAAAATTCCTCCGGGATTTTGAGAAACTTGTAAACATAAGAAAAACGACATTTGTCCCATCATTGGCATTTGAAATTTAGAACTCATCTCATTGGAAAATATGTCACACGCTTTAGGGTCGGTCGAGGCAAATATGATATCATCTACATATATTTGAACACGAAGAATATGTTTTCCTGTTTTCCAAGTGAATAATGTCGGATCAACTGAACCCTTGGAGAATTTGTTGTCTAGAAGAAATCGTGACAATGTATTGTACCACGCCCGAGGGGCTTGCTTTAAACTGTACAAAGCCTTCTTCAGACGATAAACATGTGTTGGATGATCTGGATCAATGAATCCCTCTAGTTGACTAACATAGACTTCTTCCTTCAAATCGCCATTAAGAAATGCTGTTTTGACATCCATCTGATAGATGGTCATGTTTTTACTTGCTGCATTGGCGATGAAGATTCGAATAGCCTCGATATGTGCAACCGGTGCAAATGATTCCTCGAAGTCAATTCCCTCATCTTGTCGATATCCCTTGGCCACCAGCCAAGCCTTGTTTTTCAGAACATCACCGTACTCATCAAGTTTAACTTTGTAGATCCACTTGAGAGCGATAATCATGACACAGTCTGGTTGAGGTACTAATTCCCATACTTGAAGTCGATCAAATTCATGAATCTCATCTTGCATGGCTTAAAACCAGCAATCTTCAGTTATTGCAGATTTGAAGTTCTTTGGTTCGACTTTTGACAGGATAGAGTTATACAAGCACCACAAGGCATCGGTTGCTAGTTGTTTTCTGGTGGATACCGGTCGAGAGGGATTGCCAATTATATTAACCAGTGGGTGATCTTTGCTCCATTTTCTAAGATGATGAAGTGTTTGAGAGACATAAGGAGATTCAGTTGAACTAAGATCCTCGGATGATGATGCTTCAGACTTAGGTTCCAGAGCAAACATGTTTATGAAGGGATCATTGTCAGTAGGAGCAAAAGGATTGTCTTCCATGAGAGTAGATTCAGCTACAACGCCTTGATGTAAGCTTGGAGATTGTAATACCGAAGATGACGGTGAATGACTTGGAGAAGGTGCATCTTGATCAATGGTAGTAGATGAAGGTGTACCGGTTGAGTTGACTAGAACTTGAGCTGCTGGAGCAGGAGAAATAGGTCTTTTAACACGAGGAGGTTCCAGGTATTCATCGAACATTGGTTGGAATAAAATATCCAGATCTTTATTTGTAGGGGGTACATAAGGAGCTGCAGGAACCAGATTTGGAACGAGCCCTGAACTTATCTGTCCAGGCGTCAGAAACGTAGGAGCGAGTCCTGTACAGAGTTTCACAGGAGCCATTTTCTCAGTCAGCTCATCGAATTGCACGTGAATAGTTTCCATAATACGTCGGGTTCTTTTGTTGTAGATTATATACCCTTTCCTGCTAGGTGCATAACCAACGAAGATTCCAATATCAGTTGTTGGTTGTAATTTTCCAAGATCTTCGCTGTCATATGTAGGGTAACAAAGAGCACCAAAGACTCTGAAAAAAGTAAGATCAGGCTTCTTGTCATGCACCAGCTCATATGGTGTTTTGCAGTGACGAGTGTGAATAAGGGATCATTTTTTAGTGTAACACGCAGTAGCCACAGCTTCTGCCCATAGAAACATCGGGGCCTTGGAAAATATCAGTATTTTCCTAGCAGCCTCAACAAGAGTACGGTTCCGTCTTTCAACAACGTCGTTCTGTTGTGGAGTCCTCGGAACTGTCTTTTGGTGAAAAATACCGACACGTTCATAATAATCATTCAGATCTTTATTGACAAATTTTATGCCATTATCGGTATGAATGTTTCTAATAGTTTTGTTGAGACCGACTTGTATTTGCTTTAGAAATTTTATGACAACCTCTGGGGTCTCATCTTTTAGTCTCAAAAACTTAACCCAAGTAAACCTTGAATAATCATCAACAATGACTAAGATGTATTTCTTCCCATTAATTGTTTGCACTCGCATTGGTCCACATAGATCCATATGAAGGGTATTGAGAACTTCTAAGTTGGTGTTTTTAGTTTTTGGGTTGGTGAGAGTGCTTTTTTCTCTTTCCAAGTTGACATGCTGAGCAAAGATGATCTTTTTCAAATTTTAATCTAGGTAAGCCTCTGACTAAGTCCTTTCTTGCAAGGTCATTGATGGTACCGAAGTTCAAGTGGTTTAAGCGACGATGCCATAACCATGATTTGTTCTTAGAGGCTTTAGACAACAGGCAAATTGGGGAGGACTTCATCATGTCTTCAATCGAGATAGTGTACAAATTAGAACCACGAGAACCTTTGATTAATTCAACACCATCCGTGTCGCGAACGTAACATGAATGCTTCCTGAATGCAACTTCCAGATCAGAGTCACAAAATTGTCAGAAAGAAAACAGATTGTGTCCTAGTCCTTCCACATAGTATACCTTGGAGATCACACTTTCACCAATAACGTAGTCTCCATAACCCATGATAGCACCAAAGTGGTCATTCCCGAACCTAATGTACTATGTGAATTTATGTGGGCTAAGTGAGTTATTTATATGTGCTTGATATCATTTTAAGGTGTATGGGCATCTCATTTTGAGTGTGTTTGAGTTTGGTGTTAAGTATTTCATTCGTTCACGTGTGGTGATAATGGAAATGAAAGACGTGTTGCATGCATTGCTACTCAATAGTTTTATAATATGTTTAAGCGATATAGGAAATGTGGCATTTTACAAATGAAATAAGTATTGAAATATAGAATTTGTATCAAACTTTCTAAAAAAAAAAAGTGGTTTTGGTGAGATGAAAGTTATATTTAGAAAGTTTAGTAGTAGCGATTAAGTAAAAAGGTTAATCAAATTAGCTTAGTTTTTTATAAAAACTTAAGCTAATATATGTAATAATATAAATAATATATATATATATATATATATATATAAATATATATATATATAATAGTATAATAATAGTATATATATAAAAATAAGTGGGGAATTTAGCCGCCCAAAGAGAAAAAAGGAAAAAAGGGTTTTTGAGTTGGATTAGAACTTGTAGGCTTTAACAAAACCTGTAGAAAATAAAAACCCTAACTCATTTTTTTGCCTCCTTCTCCTCCTTGTGTGTGTGTCGACCTCAGCCCCAAGAAAACAAGAAGAGAAAATTTTGATCCAAGATTTTGTGAGCTAGATCGTGTAGGATCGAGTAAAACCTAGGTATTGATCTTTTCCTTGTTTAACTTTTAAAAAAACATATATATGTAACAATTAATTTATGATGGATCTAGGGTTCTTAAAAATTCAGAATATTAATGATATCTAATGATGTTAGAATGATTAGGGTTTGATTAGGGTCATGATCATGCAATTGGTTAGGTTAGATTTGCGATAAAAACTTAATTTAGGATGAGCAGAATTTAGGGTTGTGTTTACGAGTGATTATCTCCATGATGGTAATCGCTTTTGTCAAGTTTACGGTGTCTATAATGTAGCTCAGAGAGTCTAGTTTCTAGAACATCCAGCCTCAAAAGTTTTTAAGGTCGGGAAGTCATTCAATTGTTGGTTATGAGAAAGGTTGTCAAAGCAGTAAATACGGGTCAGATTTAGGTCAGATTACAAGGTGTAAAACCCTCACTTAAAATTTGAATTAGGCTTAGCCAACCTGCAGGAGTTTAGTTCTATGTGTCTATTAAAAATCCCCCAAATGAGAGCCTTATATTTGAAGTCTAAGTATGGTTTTTAGGTCCAAACGTTTTAGTGTGCGATCAGATCCGAAACTGAGTAGTTAAAAGTTTGATTTTATTTTAGGCACTTAAGAGTGAGAATAAATTAGTGGAAAAATCATGGAGATAGTAAACTCATGATATCGAACCTGTGATTTTTGGTAAAATTTATAAAGTTTAGTAAGGTGGTTAGAAAATGGTAACATGACACTAAAATTCTTGCGTTTTCGGGAAATTGTAAGACTTGAAAATGTAGTAAACATGTTGGTTAATGTTGGGCATGGTGTCGGGGTGACCCATGAGGAAAATAAACACTTAGAACCATTCCATCAATATGATCTGTTGCATATTTATTTTTTTATTTTTTTTTTTTTGATCTAGTTTATTTTTTTTGTTTTTTTTTGTTTTGGTGTTGTGCTTAAGCTTTGGCTTAGTAGCGTGTACGTGTGTTTTGTTTTGATTTGTTTTTTCGTTTCTGCAAGATTTGGAAATTTGCTTAAACTTCTTGTAGTTTCATATCCCTTTTTGTCTTATGTTTTATTGGGGTGAAAATGATGCAAGTATTATGGATATGTTTTTAAGTTACTTTGATTATGTGATTTGTTTCAGTGCATGGGCATTTAAGTGGTTATTATATGCTATGTGCTACATGTGGTAAAGTTTCTGTGTGTTCCAATTAGAGGTACGATGCACCCTAATAATTTATGTGTTCCAATTGGAGGGTAGTGCTTCTACTCATTTCTGTGTGTTCCGATCGGAGGGTAACGGAGTTACCCATGACTGTATGATGTGGATCGTGGGCACGTTTCGTCCCAATGGTGGTTGTTTAGTATGATTGCATGTTAGCTTGTATAGTAGCTAGCTTAATTGTCCTGTATTGTTTGATTAATCACAGTAATTTATTTTAAAGATTAAATTTTGTGTTGTAAACCTATGACTCTCACTAACCTTTGTGTTGATGTTTTTAAGCATCATTTCAGGTGAGCATCAAGAGGATGTTAAGACTAGGAGAAGTGGCTAGAGAGACCATAGGCTGCATGCGGAGTTCAACCTCTTAGATTTATGTCATGCATTTGATTGAATGATTTGGATTGATTTATTTAGGTTGTTTTTGATGTTGTATGTCTGGATATTGGCGAGGACCCCCTTCTCATCAACATAAGAAGCCTTTTGTTTAAAATGTTGTTTTGGATATTTTCATGACACTTTGTGTCTATGGTTGGTTTATTTATTGCATTTTAGTTCTCTCTCTGAAGGCAACTTCTAGATCAGAGTCACAAAATTGTCTGACAAAAAACAGATTGTGTCCCAGTCCTTCCACATAGTATATCTTGGAGATCACACTTTCACCAATAACGTAGTCTCCATAACCTATAATAGCACCAAAGTGGTCATTCCCGAATCTAACCGTCCCAATGAACTTTTTCATGAAATTCCTGAGCCGCGAGCTATCCCCCGTCATATGTTTTGAACAGCCTGACTCCAAATACCAAAGGACGATATGTACGACCTGCATTTGAAAACAGACGAAGATGGAGAGTTTGGAAAGTTAGATCCCCAATTATGGTTGGGTTCCCTCGGGTTAGCATAAGCAATCATTAACACTTTGTTAGGTTTAGTGAGCCTAGTTAAAGGGCATTGTTCTCCTAAAGTAAATGTTCTTCCTGTGGGCATCTATTGATAACCTATAGTGGTAAGTATGTTGCCTGTTGGTTTCCATACTTGCTTGACTTGCTTAGGTTTCCAAACTTGCTTAACTTTACGCATAACATTTTTAACAGAGGGGGATGCATTCACAGAGTGAAAATAAGTAACCACGCACATATCATGATTTGTAGAAATTAATCATTTGTTACATGTTTGGCAAACATAATGAGAATTCGAATTAATTACAGTATGCTAAGAGCTAATACTAAAATCAACACGATTCATGGTTTTCAGACTAGATTTAATTATCCTAGGGTGTTCTTCTACTTTCTTCATGTTGACACTCTTAGCCGGCAAGATCCTATTTTTCTTGGTATTGCTCCTAGACTATGATCTGCTAGTGTCAGTGCAACTGTTTACTCCTGTAGAAGGAGGCACATGGACATTAGTCTTCTAACAGTTCAGTTGCGCTACAGGTATGTGTGTGTTACTTTTTGACATTGCACATTGTTCCTCAAAATTGACTTGCTTTTTCTTAGGTAAAGAGGTAGAAGCATGCTTGTTATCTCGTGTATTTAGAGCTTTTGGACAAGTGCTAATAAAATATTCTAACAATTCCTGAGAGTGTTTGGTGTAACGGCAAGCTGAGCAAGTGAGCTATCTAATGGTCTTTCAACCTTAGCTTCCTCTACGATCTCGCGAAGGGTTTCTACACTTTCCTTATGGTGTTTGAGATAAACTAGATGCACTTCCCTATTGTTCCTATTGCGAGGGGAAATAGGTTCAACATCTATAGCATACTTTCCTAGTGCAAGAACTTTTGGTTTTACATGATCCTTATTGACACATGACAGCTTATTTTGTATTTGGACCTTTAGACTCTCATTTTTAGTTAATAGGGCAGTTGTCTATTCTAGATGCTTAGCACACGTGATCTTAATAGAATCATACAATTCATTGTAATGTTGCTTAATCTTTCCATTTTCTGCCCTAAAAAGCTTATTTTGTTCTTGAAGAACATTGATTTTTTCAGTTAATTGAGTGATCTGAAAGTCCAAGGTCCTGAAATCAAGTGTACGATCTGCTTCACTACGGGTTTCATTCAATTGAGAGATTTGCATTCTTAATTTTTTGATGGCGTTGTCTATTCCTTGAATTGAGGCTTTCATCTTTTCAATTACAAAAACTGAGTCAAAATCAGGAACATCTCGAGTGGGTGGAGATGTGTTGTTTACAAAACTTTCTTTAAGATTTTGATATTTTAACTACAGATTTAAATGATTTACCTCAAGATTGGAAAACCGTTTTATTAACTCATCATGATTATCCTTTTGAATCTTATCACGTAAATTAGAAAGCTCAACTTCAAGTTCCAGACAACGTGCTTTAAGACTGGTGTGGGCATCATGCATTTCAGTAAAACTAGATACATTAAGCTCAGAATTCGTTGCAACATGAAACACATCTTTGAACAAGCAATCAACAATTAAATTATCATTTGCAATAAGAAGATTTTTCCGCTCAATCTCATCATGCTTCCTATCTACAACGTGTTGGTCAACCTCAGCTTCCAACTCTTCAAAAATTTCTTTCATTTCTTTAACTTCTTTTGTTAGAGCCTTTTGAATGCCCTCAAAATGTTCTTTAAGTGTTTTGAAAAATGGAATGACCTCGGTGAGATAACATGCCTTGGTTTGTTCAAAACCCCTTTCCCCTTCAGTGAGCCCCGTTGGTGTAATTCTCTTGTTACAGGTTTTTTCAAAGTCCGAAAAGAGTTGTATTAGTGCAAAAATGTTAATTTTTACTTGACTCTTTGTTGGAAGCACCCTTGGGACAAGCGTTGCAGGTGTATTTGGAGGATACACCGTCAATGCTTTGATTGGCCTTGAGGCTGTGGCCTGCGTTTTGAGAGCCTCGGCTTTCATTTTGATGAGGTCTTGAGACCAAAATATTTGCTCAGGGGTCAATTGTTTCTGTGGTGTGAAAGTCGCTAAATAGTTCTCTTTCGAGTAATCAGGTGGTGTGATCTTAACTTTCTTTTGCACACACTCTGGGTTTTTCATTTTGTCATTCATTTTCTTCCTAGTGATTTCAGCTATCTCTAGGGTATCCTCTGAATTGTGCACTATGGCCGGGACATGATTGGTTTTGATAATTTCATGACCATTATATAAGGCAGGCTGAACTTGCTTTGCACGGGTGAGGCATAAAGGGTTCTTGTAACCAATAGCTACCTTATTCAGTTCATCATAATAGGGCTTTGGTTTACACAACATGTGAACTGTTTGAAGAGACTGGTCTTGTTTGTATAATTTATCCTCGACCTTTTCTTTTAAAGCTTTCATGTCCAAAAATTCTTCAAGGTATTTGTTTTCTTTCTGTTTAAAATCCTTTTTCAAAGACGTAACTTCTTCTACCATTGACTTGTTATGGTTGATGGTAGAAGCAAGTTGCAATTTTACAGAATGAAGTTCCTTTTTCAAATTTTCTTCCTTAATATTGCGGTCAGTGATAACTATTCTTAATTGTTCATCAATCTTTTGTTCTCTTTCCGTTAATTCAAATCTTGCCCGTCTTTCATATAATTCAACTTGTTCCTTATATGTTGCAAGTTCAGCAGTTAGTGAATTATCAACTACTGTGTTCCCGTGTTGTTTTAGAGACAGACTGGGCATGAGGTTCATACATATCATTATATATCATTATGTATGCATCATTTGGAATAGAAGATACATTGCTTTGTATAACTGGCACTGAGTTGTCCTTTACATACTGATCATACAGAATCATATTACTATCACTCGTATAATCGGCATGTGAGTCAACAACGTAGTTTGGTTGTACATCGTCATGCATCTCATGTTCTTCATGATGTTCACAAACAGCATCCTGATATTGATCATGGTCGTGTACCTCAGATAGAATGTCCGAATCATACGATGGACCGGATTCATCATAAACATGATCTACAGATGATAGATTAGCCATGAACATAGTTTGTGCTATAGGTGCCTCATCAACATCAGAATCAAAAGCATTACAGTCATCAACTTGAAACACATTATCCACATTGAGCGCTAAATCCTGAACAGGTTGCTCATCCACATCTTCATCAACATCGTTGTCTTGTCCACCTGCAAGAAATAGTAAATGTTCTTCATCCAATACCACTCAATTCTCCTGAGCTTGCATCAGTAACATCTTATCTTTGAAGTATTTGGAGTTCTGTGGTCGCTTGGGCTGAGTGCAGTTCCTTGCTATGTAGCCTATACCGTTGTAGTTGTAGTACTTAACCTGCCTTGCTTGACCTGGATTAGCATTCCTGACTCTGTTCAGAGCTCCCCCATAACCAGTTGTACCTGCACCCCGTGCATTGTTACCCTGTCCTCTATTCTGTCGACCCTGAACATTCTGAACCACAACCCTGCCGTCTTGAACTGTGGCTTGGTTCCTAGGATTTGATGAAGTTCTGAGTTGATTGTTTGTTTGAGGAAGGTATGTTTTGTATGATTGGGTGAGCAGGGCAAGTGTGTTGGTTAAATTCTCAATTAAGTTGTCCATTGGAGAGAGTCCCGAATCAAGTTGAGAGTTGTCAGCAAAGTGTGGTGGAACATATGTGGATGGTGGAGTTGTAGATGATAGTGAATGGTACTGCGGGTGTGAGACATTGGACATCAAAGCAAGAGGATCCACAGTGTGTTGAGTGAATCGATCCAACATCATTTTGTTCTCATTGGCATGTGCCTCGTGTTGCTTCAAATAAGCATACAACTGATCATAGTTGGAGTCCCTCAATCCCCTGTTTAGTTTTACTGCTGTCACAAATCTACCCCATTCAGGCAACATGTTGTTCACAAACTTTGAGTTCAGTTGCATTCTAGACATGGTCATCTTGATGTTCCTCATGTCATTGATGAGTTTAGCAAACCGGACATAGTAGTCATGAATGGTCTCTCCTTTGTTCTGTCGGAAGTGTTCAAAGTCATCATACAGTTGTGATTCCCGGTCTTCTTTGGTTAATTCTGAACCTTCCAAGAGCATCTTCACATTGTCCCATATGTCCTTTGCATTAGTGTAATGGTTGATAAGAGTGTAGATGTCCTTTGGTAACCCTTGAAGTAGGATGTTTGTTGCCCGAATGTCAACATTTTACCTTTCCTTATCTTTAGGAGAAAGGTCATAATAGACTCGAGGTCATTCTGGACCTAGATGAAGGTCTCCTTCAGTTCCTTCAGCAAGTGTTTCCCGAAAAGTCCCCATCTGAAATGGTCCTTCATCAATTGACTTCAAGATGTTCACCCTATTCTTTTTACCCCAACAATACAGTCTAATACATTGTTTCCATAAAGCAAAGTTAGTCCTATCAAGCATAGGTGGTCGGGTATCGGAACCGGCACATTGGATGTCTTCCAAAAGATTAGCCATTTTAATTGATTGTGAAATGATTAATTTAATCGAACAATGATTAGTGATTGTATGTTAAAAGTGATGATTGTTTGTTGGATTAGGTGATATGTTGTTTAATTGTGATTTGGTTTGGTTGAAATGAGTTAACGTAATGATGAAAAATTTTGCCAGAGTTTCTTTCTACCAAAACGCAGTACAGTTGTCCTTTACAAAATGACAAAATGCAGTGTCCTTTTCTAACAAAACACAGGAGGCAAAACGCAAGCAAGAATATGCCAGTGAGAGAAAACGCAGTCAAGAAAATACGAACTTTTTCACCTAAAAACACCTAAAAATAACCCTTTAAACGTTTTTGCTTGGTTTCTTTTGCACAACTTGATCCTAGAAGGCTATAACAACTATAAAAATACTAACTTTAACATCACAAACGTGAGAATCAAAGAGTGTCAAGAATAAGACCATAAACCTTCAAAAACCAAACTTTTGATCTAAACTAACCAAGAAAACGCACAAACAATCTAGCTAATCATCCATGAGCTCTGATACCAATTGTAGTGTTAATACAAAGTAAACCGTAAAAACGTTTATTTATATTTTACGATCTCTCCTTTTGTTTTGTTGATAACAAAACATAAACCTATAAAGTAAAAACAAAATCAATTTGTTTTAAGCCAATAGTTTTTCTAACTCTCTAAATCCACAACAACGTCTTTTCTAAAAATCACAACTTTACTAGTCTTCTAAATATTTTTCACATAAAGACCATATTCACATAAACATTTCTTTAAGTTATCTCTTTCATAAAAAAAGTCTTCTTCAAGATTATACATTACTTATGTTTAATCACTTTAAACTATCAAAGTTCATACTTATTCATCAAAAATGAAAAAGGCTTTACAAATCCTCATATTATTCTTTAAGATTTTAAAACATAAATTCAGCTACTGTATTCCGGTGCCCTCTGGTTTGCAAGCCGGTGCCCTTTGTCAACAGCACCGGAAGAACCGGCATACAGTAACTTTGTTGGCTATAAATACCAACTCATTTCTCTTGATTCCACACACTTCTTAATACAATTCTCTCTCTAAATAATCAGTGTATAACTGACCTTCTATGTCTATTCCTCTTATGTTCTTTGTCTTTGTAGATCTATTATGAAGATATGTTGTCAAGTTAAGTACTTCTAAAGTATTATCTTGTCATACCATCTTACAAGCAAGGTCTCCACATCCACATGACCCAAGCCTCTTAATCTCAAGCTTCTTCTATCTTATCATTCTTATTATCCTTTCTATGAAGTGTAAAGTACTTAGGTGATGATGATGTAAGTGTAAATGTTTGGTACCTAGTAGAGGACAAACATCTTTGACGTGTTGTAAACCATATTATTGGTTAAACCATATCTAGATTAGAAATGGTGGAAGGGTGTTAGTATATTGGTGAATGGTTCTTTCTCATAGAACCCGGTGTTTAACTTAGCACCGGATAAAAGGGTAAGTAAAAGTTGTGAGGCTTCTCCGCCGGTTAAAGGAGTTATGGTGATTAGTGTATTCAAACTCTCGAGTAGGTGACTCGGGGAGTGGAGTAGGGCAAGGAAGGTGTCCTTGTAGCCGAACCACTATAAAAGAACGTGCCTTATATCCTTTGCATCCTCACCAGTGTTATTTATTTATATTTATATTCACTTGATAAGCATGTGGTGCGTCAATCACAATCATGAATACATCACATAGTCTAAACATCTTAGTTGCGGAAAAGTCAAGGCTTAGTACGTTTTAAGCTTCGTGTTTAGACTATTGCACAATGTACCCTTGATTTGATTTGGATATGCCTATGTGTTTAGGTACTTGTTATTTTATTGTGACTACTAAATCTATTTCACATTAAATTAATCATTGATGGACAATTAGATATAAAAGATTTGCAAACAAACTTTTTGATACAAGAAATTTTTTAGGGAAAACGCATCCCCCCTCTACGTTTTCCACACATTTTATAAAAAAATATGAGGTTGAATAAAATTCCTTTGATCATAAAATGCATTAAGCATTTATTTATTCATACCTTTAAGTGATTAAATATTCGAAATGGAAATTTACGACTAATTACTTGTTTACGTTTAAGTTTACACTGACCGTTTTTACATTTTGTGATTATCAAAACGTAGAGAGGTCGAAAAATATTAATAACGTTTTTAGGCATTATTTCTATCAATAATCTCTCTCTTTTTTATGATGTATTTAGTGAGTTTTATTTCCATTTCTCCCCCTTTTTGTAGAATCAAAAAGGCTTCGTCGATGAATATGCGTAAAATTGACAGAATAAACGCTCCCCCTTGATGTGTGCTCCCCCTCGTTCGAGAGAACCAAGGAATCGAGCTATGGTAACTTTGCTACAAAAATGAGTTAGAGGAACAAAACAACGATTTCTAACATATGGCAAAGTCAAAGGAAAAAATAATCAAACATGTTGATAATGCTTTGACAAATGTCAAGTTATTTGCGTAAACCAACCATCAAAAATATATATCAACTAGACTTAAAAAAATATAGGATATAAAGACTAAAAAGAAAAATTTAGGCAAAAGATCGGAACCGGCCTCTAATGTTCGCCATTCGAATAAAAGAGTTAAAAGCATCGCCCTCATCAACTATAAAATAAGTTCAAAATCTTTCATTTTTATTACGGACCTTATTAAAATCACCCATGATAATAACCTGAACTTTCCCAATAATGATGTTGACTAAATAACCCCATAACTTTCTTTTCTGACAACCTTGGGGGCCATACACCGAAATAATAAGAATTAATAATTTGCCTAGACGACCCAATTTCCTTGAATCATACAAAATAATCTGAAGAGCCGTTGATTTAGTTTTTAAAAACGCATTAGGATCCCAAACACTAAAATCCCACCTGATTTTACCAACCGAAGGCAAACTATGTACATAATCAAACGCAAAAGTTACCCAAACATCTTTTGATTTCAAACAACAAATCAATAGACTCCATTTTAGTTTCTTGCAACTAAGAAAATTCATCAACCAAGTTATAGGACACACAACTCCTTTAAACCCAATCTTTTTATAGCCTTTGGGTTTATTTTTTTTAGAAAAAACCTTGGATATTTCAAATACAACATATTCATCGGAAAACACCATCCACTCCTTGCGATTCAATATCTCTTCAATATTCTCATAGCACCGTTCATAATTATACCCATAGTTGTCCAACCTTAACCAATTCATTCCATCAACATTAAAATAGAACCACCTTTCCGAAACCTTCAGACTCTTTACAATGATCCTAGTCCATAGATCCCCACTATGCTTTTTGTACGTGTTAAACCCTGAGCTAAAATTTAATTCATCAGATTGCACTTCCCAAATTAACAAGGGAAACTACAATACACATTTTTTTGTGCTTTCTTTGTTTCCCTTTTAACTGCCTTGTTTTCTTCAAAATAGTAATTTTTTTTTTTTGCAAAACTGAAAATAGAAAATTAAGAAAATTTTCTCCATCTAAATGCACCCCTACAATCTTTTTCTGGTTACCGTTTTGGGTGACGTGTTTCCTCCCATAAAACTCCCGATCTTAAAAAGAATTATGTGCTATTCTGCAACATTACTAGCAGGTAACCAGTTCTAGATGTCACTGCAGAAAAAAAATACCAACATGTCATCAACCACATCATCAATTTTTTTTCACCTGGCAACCTTGAATCGATATTTGTGAAATTTTGAGGATCTATAAGGGTGTAAATATAGATTGTTACTCAAAACCAAAATAGGATCAAAGGTTTATGCAATAAACCCATTGAGGAATACTATTTGAGTTCCAAAGCACACTTTAATTTATAGTTTATTTATAGACTTTCTGTTGGGAAACCTGCATACTTTTATTAGTGCAGATTGAATATCATCAACAAGTAAATCAACCGAAATAACAACAGATAATAAAAGCAGTAAAAGAACGAGGCTCGTGTTTAACACGATTCCCTTAAAACAGATTCGCCGTCTGTTTCCCAGGGTACAACGTCCAAAGCTGTTGTACAGCCGGACTAGACAATCTGACCTGAAAGATTACGGAAAGGTCGAGTGATTCTGAGCGATGGAAAAGGCTGCGAACTGGCGGCTCAATTTTCTGGTATTGGAGTATTGCGTTTCTGTATATCAAAAACTGAATGAGAGGCCTCACTTTTATAGTTAAACCCTAGCTTCGTTATCAAGCCAAGGTGGGTGCTATAAATTAGCCGAGTTGATCTATTCAACCTTTTGAATTTATCAAATAAACTTCTTTGGAATATTCTGGAACCTTATCAAAACTGGCAGTAAAAAGATAGGCGCGTAGGTGAACCACCGGAGCTGCATTCGTGTCCGCAGGTCGCGCGGGCTCGCATGAGTTCCCCGCGCGTAGGCGTGGGAGCATAAACCCCACAAAGGAATTTACAAGCAACTACCAAGGTTTCATTATAAACCCAATCCCACTTCACACTTTGGGCGATGTGGGATAGTTCCAGATTTGTGTTCCACGTGCCTCACTTTGAGTCACGATATCTCATTCATCTCTACTCCATTTTGGACATAGTTTGGCTCGTTGCGAAGCTCTCTTCGAGGAGAACGCAAAGCCCCAAACATCTATTATTATATATAACATCTACATATATTAAATGTTGTCCAAAGTTAGCAAAAACTCATATTTGCTATACCATTTTCCAACAAATGTTTTGTTCTAAAACACCATCAAAATCTTGCAATTAGATCTGTTGTCGCTAAGATATAAAAAAGTGTGTTTGGTGTAGATATAGTCAATATATCATGGTTTTGTTATGTTCGTGTTTACGGGTATAAAAAATAAGATGGATAAAATCATAATTCTTTTGATCTTCTTGTTAAAAACAGGAGTTGAAGATCTTCAAATGTTTTGATTATTTATTTTAAAAAAAACAAAATGCAAAGGAAAAATATAGTATAAAGAAGACGAGGGCACTTAGTTGGACAAAGGACCAAAAGTGGAACCAAAGGTTTGCCACACGGACGTTTTTTGCAATTTCGATACTCGACGGACCAAACGTGCAATTTGGTCAAACCACAAGGACCATTTTTGCAATTTTCTCTATAATTTATGTAATAACAAACTTGGACAACTCATTTTTTAGGGCCCAATTGAATTCGTGTTTTCGTGGACTATTAGAACTTGGGCTTAGATTATCATTGGGCTTTCAAGAACTCGGGTTTCTTAAGTGATAGTTGGAATTAGTTATAGATTTGGAATTTGGGTATTTTCGAGAAGTGATTTCATAACTCGTTTATTTGTTGGAATATTGGAACTCGTGTTTTCATTGTGACTAGTAATACACTCTTTCACCAAAGTTCGATACAAAGAAACACTTGTTCTCATAAACACACGGGTTTACCAAACAACATATTAATCACAATCACAGATATATAATCAACACAATTTGACTTTATAACAACAACTCTTTACCATGTTTAAGATCCAACTAGTATTTTCACACGAAGCTTTACAATGTCTCAACCTCAACATTCATGACAAGGAAAACAATCAATCATTGATGCTAATTCTGAAACCCGCCCTCTAATGCTTGAAAAAGGTAGTTACACCTAATGGACAAGTCGATTCATGAGGTACATTGCAAGTAAGAAGGATACTGGTAAACTTCTGAAGTACTCAATCAAATAAGGACCTTATCAGATGAATATGGTAATAGATCCGAGTAATCCAAATGTTGTTCCACCAAAGGCACCGTTTCAACATCCACAAAATAAGGATGGGTTAAACGATTAAGAAAGAAAGCAATACGGGGCAGATGGATATTGATGTGCTGTCGTGTAGGGTCAATTTATTGATT
Organism: Tanacetum coccineum; assembly: GCA_026074375.1. NCBI lineage: Eukaryota > Viridiplantae > Streptophyta > Magnoliopsida > Asterales > Asteraceae > Tanacetum > Tanacetum coccineum. Next base: position 39,856 of record BQNB010008013.1, on the reverse strand, counting down.
ACCAAGTTTTAAATTTATATTTAGCCGACTTATCCTAAAACAACACTTTAACGGGCAGTGTACCTGATCGGGTGGAGTTTCGTGGTAAGTAGGGTGTCGAACACTAAGAGCGAGGTCGTTAACCTTATATTCTATTAGTATTTTAATTGATCTAGTTAGTTAATTCTAATTACTTGTTAAACCTATGCTAAACCTAGTTCTAATGATAATGGGGGGTTTTCAGCCTGAGAGACTGGCACAGGTTTTATGGTGACAATAATCAATTCAAAACACAATAAACATGCAAGAAAACAATCAGAAGATAAAAGAGCGGTACAAGCCAAATGATAGAAAACTGTATTAGCCATATTAAATCCGATTAAATGCTGGTTTGTTTGTTTAGTGCAATGATTACTTATCTCGAAGCGGCATATCATTCTTAAGACTTAGGCGAGACATCATCCTAAGACCTAAACACGTTGAATCCTGTCACAATTAACGTATCCGCATAAAGCATCCTTTTTGTTTAATTATAATCTATCTAGGGATTAAAGCAATGATGATCTTGTTAAACCCTAGCCCATCGGGACTTTACCCACTTACTGTTTGACGGTATTTTATATACTGGTAATTCACTGTTCAAGTCTTTATCAATTAATTAAGAACATACTTGTTGAAACATACATGTCACCTGCCGGTCTAACTAAGCTCATAATTTAAAGACAAAGATAGAACATTATTTGTGATCCTATTGGTCCAGTAATATAAAACACGATATGGAGAGCTATCCCAGTATCTAGTTCACTTGTTAGGCATAACTAGTCCCAGTTGAATGATAGGTCGCATATTCAAACACGTAGACAAGTATTAGGTGATAAACATAATTAAACTTTCAACGATAAATTAAGAAATCAAGTTTAAAACAAACTAAACATTAAATCTTCATTAAGATGGCTAACATAATCATTGTAATTATATAAGCGTGATCAAATAACCAAGGTAAACTAAACATTTTACCGAACGATACCAAAAATGAAATGATTACAAGAGTATAGGAATTACACGGTGTCTTCTATGGAATCGTGATCGATGCTTGACCTTTGGGTGCTCTTCTTCTCTTTAGAAAATCGTCTTTTATGTGTATGGTATAGAGAATATGATTTTGCACACCGAAAACTCGTTTTTGAGTCTTCTATTTATAGTCTCTGAAAGTTGATGGATACGCCGTATTGAATGAGGTCAATACGGCATATAGGGGTGTTTTCCTTGGAGAGTGTGCTACGTTCATAATCAATTAAATATATCCTTCCAAAATTATATTTATCACCAAATCTTTGAATGTTTATCCAGCTGGATACGGCGTATGTAGGCATAGGATACGCCGTATTGGGAATTAAGAATGCGCGTTTTCTTGTGAAGTTCAAGCGCTGATACGCCGTATCTTCTTTTCTGGATACAGCGTAATGAAAAAAAAATAAGCAATCTTCAAATATCATCGTTTAAGCTCCAAAAAGTGCGCCTTTTAGCATGTCTTCACAAATCATTCCTTAAGTACTGCAATTTACAACTTTCAGCAATTAAGTAGCGATTCTTGCAATAATTATATGAAAGTGATTAATTTATTCGGGATAAATAATGGTATAAATGTAACGTTATTTGATGTCATCAGGTTTGCGATGAGCTGTATTCTACTAAGTATACAAAATAGCATCTACACAAGTGTTGATTCATGCAAGACTGCTAGAGCATTGTGGGAACGTGTTCGACGTCACATGGAGGGCATAGAGTTAAGTGAGCATGACATGCATACACAGATTTGTTATGAGTTTGACATGTTCAAATCAATACACAAGGAATCTCTTGAATAATACTATCAGCGATTTTCTAATATTATCAATGATCATGGATGAAATGAAATCGAACCAAAGAAAATTGCTCAAAACACCAAGTTCCTAAATTGTATTCAACCTGAATGGAAACAATATGTTACAATCGTCAAGCAAACATGAGACTTGCATAAAGTCACATACAATCAGTTGTATGACTATCTCAAGCATGATGAGTAGGAAGCAAATGAGATTCAAACAGAGCAAGCTTCTAAGCATCATAACCCACTTGCACTTGTTGCCCATGCTTACACTGCACCACAAAAGACATATGCATCACAAGCATCCTATGCACCACAACCATACCATGTAACACATCCTTCCTCAAGAAACATGATTTTTGATAATACAAAAAATCAATCTTATAACTTCCAAGCTGATGAAGACAATGATGATCCAGTGGAAAATCTAAACAAAGCAATGATGCTTCTTGCTAGATCATTTACTCAACAATATTTCACACCTACAAACAACAGACTTAAAACCTCATCAAGCACCCACAATCAGGATTATATGCAAGGTGGCAGAATTTATGTACATAGAAATGGCACTGGGAATGTTGGTTATGCTGGGAAAAATGTTAGGAATGCAGGGAATGCTCCACAGAATGTTGGTTATGTTGGAAATTCTCCAAGAGTTATTGGGAATACATGAAATTTTCAAAGAGTTGTTGGGATGCAGGAAATTATCAAAAGGTTTCTGGGAGAAATGCTTTAAATTTTGGGAATTTACAAACAATCAAGTGTTATAATTACAATGGAAAGGGTTATTATGCAAAGGATTGTCCACAACCAAGGCTGTAATTCTAATTCTTTATTGTTGATTATTTCTTGTTTGTAATTAACTCCGTGGTTAGTTATTCACTAGATTAATCCCTCAAACAATTTTAGGGTTCTTCCATTTATTTTTAGGGTTCTGCTATTTTAGGGTTTCTTTAAATCCATCTGTGTTGGATCCCTAACTGCTAATCGTGTTTCTATACTTCCCTAATCTTGTTATTAATTGTATCCATCCCATCCTTAATCATTTTGGTTAGGGTTTGATCAGGTCGGTTAATTAAGTGGAGGTTTTGTTTAAATTCGATCAGATCTTTACTTCGTGATTGCATGTGATTTGCATGGTTTAGTATAGAAAGGAGATTTTTGACAGCGAAAGGGAGAGGGAGTGGTAATTTTGTAAAGGAGAAGGGTCCGTCCATGGATGATGGTCTTGATGTAGGTAATGGTGGAGAGGCTTCTGGTTCTGTTACATCTAACGTGGGTAATTCACCTAGTCTCACAAGTAATGTTCCCAATTCAATATCTTTTGCTACAAAAGTAAAGGGAAATATGAGCCAGAAAACTGTTAACTTTCGACCATTTTTTACGCCTGCTAGTAATGGTGTGGATGTTCTTGTCCTAAAAGAATCAGTTAGTGTTGTGAATGAACGACTTAACAATACTGTATACGAGTTCTTTCTTGGTAAACGTGTGGCTTATCCTGTTGTTGAGAGCTATATGAAGAATACGTAGGGGAAATATGGCCTTGTTAAGTCAATGATGATTAAAGAGATGTATTTCTTCAAGTTTGGTTCTAAAGAAGGGATGGAAGCTATGTTAGAGAGTGGCCCATGGTTAATTCGCAATGTGTCATTGATTCTTAAACGATGGACTCCAAATGCAAATATTATGAAGGAGGATGTTTGTAATATCCCTGTTTGGGTAAAATTCCATGATGTTCCCATTAATGCTTTTATAGAAGATGGGTTGAGTGCTATTGCAACCAAACTTGGTCACGCGTTGATGTTAGATTATTACATGAATGCTATGTTTACTGATTCTTGGGGGTAGGGCTAGTTATGTTAGATCTATGATTGAGCTTAAAGTTGATATTGATTTGAGAGACACCGTTGTAGTTGGTATTCCTAAATTCATTGGTGAGGGGTTTACTACGAGCACTATTCATTTTGAGTACGAGTGGGCACCTCCTAGATGTTCAGAATGCAAGGTCTTTGGATACGTCCTAGATGATTGTCCTAATAAAATCATCTCGGATATATAGAAGAATTCCAAGATGTTGCGTCAACCTGCTCGTGGACCTCCGGTTGGCTTGAAACCTAAGTCTATTTTTATGTACCGCTCTGTTTCTACCAAAAAAGTGGTAAAGCCTAATGGGAATCTAAAGGTAAAAATGGCTAATAAGGCTACTACTCCTAATTTGAATTCATTTGATGCTTTAAGTACCTTGGTGAATGATAAAGAGGGAGGGGTAATCAAACTCCTTGTACAAATGCTACCACTATGGTAACTAAGATTAATGAACTTGAAGGAGAAATGCTGGATGGGAAACTTTTGCTTGTGGATGAGCATGGGAAACAGCTAGAATTAAAGGTAACGAATGAGGCATCGACTAGCAAGCTCGGTACTTCTATAGGGGACCAATTGGTAGAATCCGATGAGGATGAAGTTGAGTTGCCTGATGACGAGATATCTAGATATATGTCTTCAACTGGTGGAGGAGGAATATGTGAAGATGATCTTGATTTCTATGACAGATACGAGGCTTATGTTTATGATTTACCTGAACAAATGTAGACTTTTTCTGATCAATTTGATATCCGCCTTCGTAGTCGTGTTAGGAAGTAATTTTCCTGATTTGTGTTTAGTTCATAAGATTAGCATGTCTCTTTTATGATTGTTTGGGTTTGAAGCACAATTGGTGCGTTTGTTTTGCCTTTTATTGGGATGAGGTGAGGGATTTCACCCTCATCCTATGTACTTAAATGTTTTTTTGGAGTAATACAATTTACCAGGGGCACTTTACCCCTTTACCCAAAAAAGCAGGGATTGTTATTACTGAGGAAGATAATGACTTTTTGGCAGATATTATGTTTAATGAGGAGCAGGAAGAATTAAATGCAAAATGTATCATGATGGATAGGATTCAAGAGGTCAACAATGATTCTGAAGCTGGCCCATCTTATGACACTGATGGTTTATCTAAGTACCTACTTTTGAAACATGCTATATCAGTGAAATGTTTTATGTGTCTGATCATGAACAAAAACATGCTGAGCAACTTGAATCTATTAATTTGATAATTCTCGTATGGAGGTTAATAGTGGAGATGTTGAACAAGATGAAATCTCTCGTGATCAAAATTGTGATATCATTGAGTCATTAATTAAGGGAATGCAACTTAAGGTTTCCAAGTGCAAAAAGGCCAATCGTGAAGCAAAAGAGCAAAATGATTCACTGACCGTTGAGCTTGAGAAATACAAGGAATATGTTAAAATTTTGAAAATAAACAAGACAAACAAAGAGAATATGTAGTGACGTACAAGGATCTTTTTAATTACGAGAAAGAGTTAAAGAAACAACTTGATACCCATATCATATCTGGCAATAAAAAATTTGCCGCTCTTGAAAATAAAATTCATGATCTTAAAAACCAAGTTTTAAAGCAAACAATTAAGCTTTAAAGTTTTCAACACAAGCGTGATTCATTGAAAAAACAATTCATTCAACGAGAAGATAAATATCTTGAAGAAATCAATGATTTGCAAGGTAAAATATAAGATACTGAAAATATCATCTATAAAAAAGGCCAACCGATTCAAACGATTCACATGCTCACACGTCAGGATCCTGTGTTTTATGATGGTACACATAGATTTGCTCTTGGTTACAAAAATCCTTGTTTTCTCAAGAAATCTCTCAAGCACAATCCTAAATTATATCATGTTGTTTCTATCTATGATTCTCCAGTGCATGCATATGTTTATGATACCGAGGAAACATTGGAACTGGCTGCCATGAGTCGAGCGTAAATGAAAAGGAATGAAATCAAACTTATTGACCATACAAAATTGAATAATCTTTATGATCTTTTTGTTCCTCAAAAAGAATTTTTAGAAGAGCAAAAATATTTTTCAAATAATTCTATAACTGTTGTAGCTCCTTTCAAAAAGATTTTTCAAAATGAAAATGCACCTCCATCTGAAATGCCAAAAAAGAGTCATGAAACGAGGTATTTTGCCACGCTTAAAGATGATATTTAGGATCTTGAAAAGTTTGTGCAAAGAAAAACTGAATTAACGGCATTAAACTTTGAATATGGATTTGATCATGAAGTAAAAAATCTTTTGAACAGAGGTAAAACCAATTGTTGAATGCTTGCGTCTTTTCACAACATACTTTGAAATGGAACTTACAATGGAAGTGGAAGAAATGATCAAAAAAAATAAATCAATGAAAAGAGAAGTACATGAAACTTCGAGGAAATAAATTTTTTGATAATGACATCGACTGACTCTTGGAGGCAATAATGATTTCGGATGTTACGAGTATTGCTATGCAGCCTTATGATCCTTCACACTATGATCATAAATCTGCAGAGTTAGAGAATGAGAAATTAAAAGAAGAAATTGAAATAATTTCAAAAGAGTCAAAAGATGTCCAAGAGAGTTTGCTAAAACAAATTGCAAAACTTAAAAGAGATTTTCAAAAATGTCAAGTTCAAAGTATTGCATTTGAACTTGAGTTACAACATAGAGAAGAAAATGATGTTTTTGAAAACTCATGGAGATCAAAACTTGAACAAATGGATGACGAGAGACTGTCTTTGGAATTTCATGTAGAGTCTTTAGTAAAAGAAAATGAGCATTTAAAACTTGAATATCAAAAGGTTTATGATTCAATCAAAAAGACACGGGCTCAGTCAAAGAAAGAGATTAATGAATTAATTGAAAATGTTAATCAAAATACTTATGCATATGGTGATGTAAAATCTTAAAAGCAAGATCTTTGATTACAATTGCTGAACTGAAAGAGAAATTGAGAAATGTTGAGAAAGGAAAGACTGTGAATACTAAGTTTGACAAGTGTATAAAAAGAAAACTAATGAGATTACCTCAACTTCTACAAGACTAGGTGACTTTCCTAAAGGTAGCGGATCACAGCGTAAGAGCAATTAATTAAAGAATAGTGTCTCGCAAAACACTAAGAGTAGAAGCCAGATTAAGTCAGAAGAAGTAGAAGATCACGTTAGAAATTCTAATAAAAACACATCTTAAAACTTCTTTGCATATTGATTTGTAAAAATGTAATAGTAAAGTAGATGTAACGAATGGTTAAACATGTGAACGCTTCTAAAGCGAATGTTGATGTAATGTGTGTTTCTTGTGATTAAGTATGTTTAGTTCTAATCATGGTAAATGTGTTGCTAAGTATATGTTATCTGTGAATTCGAGAGCTAAGAAAGCATTACTAACTACAACTAAAGTTGCTAAAACCATAGTTACGAAAACTAAGTCTTTTGTTTCTAAACCCATAACTCCAGAAACTAAATCTTTTGTTGTTAAACCCATAGTTGTGAAGCCAACCACTCCAGAACCTAGGTAATTTAGAACACCTAGTAGCTTTATGAAGACAAAAGCACAAGCGAGTAGGATGTGGCAAAGATGGTATGAACACAATTTTGCCTTACTCTAACACCTCGGTACCCATTCAAAAATGGGTTGCAAAATCTACCACTCTTCCATCGTTGTCTTCTTCATGTGTTGCAGGTAGTTCAAATTTTATTATGGATTGTAACTTGTACCAAGTGTCAACCACTTGTTACGCACATAATATGCAATCAAATATACCACATAAGGCTTCTAAGGATCGGGAACGATGCGCGCGCGGATATCGGACATCGGTGAAAGACTCGTGAAATTTTTTCAAAAACAGTTGTAGTCCAAGTTTTATAAAACGAGTTAGTTCACTACAACTCGTGCTCTGGTACCACTCTGTAACACCCCCAAAATGCGATACACAGCGGAATACAACATTGGGGTGCTACTTCATAACACATGCACACGAGTCCCAGTAAACGTTCAAAGATACGTTTATAAAACACAATTTCATTTATTAGAAAGATCAGAGTTACATTGGTCCCAATATTAATACAGAAATTTATCTCTAAAAGCCTCAATACGACTTAATTTCTAAAACATTAAGTTTAGTTTATGACATTATTTCACCGAGACACCGTCCTTGATATCCGCGTTCCGTCCCATCCAAGCCATCCACAACAATTAACCTGAGATACATGCTTAAAACGGTCAACAAAACGTTGAGTGAATTCATAGAGTTTACAATTGACACATAGAACGCATATTTTGGGTTCCACAAAACATCAATAACGTTGCTTTGTGAGTAAGCAAGTTATAAAAATAATGATTTCCAACTAAAGAGCCCGTGCACCGAAACTTAACACATTCATCCCGTAGGACGAAATCATGTCCGGGAAGTATGCCACTTCCCCTAATACTAATAACAAAATGTCCGTTACAGGGTGCTCACCACTGATTCAAACCCCGGACAGGGTTGTCAAACCCAATAGATCTATTTAATGCATTAGCGTTCACCAACACAGAGTAGGCAACTAACGGATACACAGTAAAAGGCATATACTCAATAGTGAATGGAATCATATTTTAAAATCAAAACACATTGCCTTCTCATTTAATAAAACAAGCAATATATCCCCCTCGCGGAGTTTAAAAACATTGAAAACTTTAAAAGCGAGGCTATGAACTCACCTTGATCAAAAGCCGATGATCAAACAATGAAGTCTAGCACGAAAATCCACAATCGTGATCACGACCTATAATTAGAGTCGCTCGATTACTATACCGAAAAGTATAATCAACGATGCGTACATCGTATCAACAAAATCATATATATAGTATTTATATTTTTTAGATAATATATGTATTCATACATGTGATGAGGAATCCACTTGCGCCTTAGATCCTAAAACCTTACAATATTAGGTTACGATCGTTCTTTTATAATTTACTCGAAGACTTTCTATTTTAAGAAACTTTCTATTTTTAGAAAGTTATCATTTTCGGGAGGGAATGTTACCATCTTTAGTATAGTCTCGATTATCAATTATATTCATAATAATATTAATTCTTCTCGTCGAATCCTCGACGTTCAAGGTGGTTATTTATTTCTCGTATCGGGATTATATCCCGTATGTTTACAAAAAAAGTGAATATTTTTAGAAATGCATCCATTTATAAGTCGTTGCGTCAAAATTTTTATACTCGTAAAAATAATAGCGTTTATTATTTTTTAAACAAACCGACAAGTGTAGTATCAACCCGTTGACTTTTAAAAGTCAACGCTAGACTTTATTTGACTTTGACTTAATGTCTTCGTTGACTTTTATATTTGACTTTTATAAAGTATATTTATTTTACAAGTCTGACCCGACCAAACCGACCTACTAAATAACATTTTCACGACTCGGGTTCTAAAGAAAATTTATGCGAAACGATATTCCGAACAACGTTTTAGTTTTAGCCGAGACTTGAAACTCGACGAAAAATGACCAAAATACCCTTACGAGAATCTGCTGAACTTTATATTTTTATTAATAATGCAGAAGTTTGACTTTCGTTTTTGACCCGTCATATTACATTTTCACGACTTTGACCAAGTAGAGGTTTTATGTAAAACGTCATTCCGAACAACTTTCGTGATTCGCCGGAAGGCCAAAACGGGCTCGAAAGTGCTCAAAACATCAAATTACTAAACCTGTCAGATTTATTATATACTAAAAATGACCCATTTTTCTACTAAAGTGTATATATCGATCTAGCTCCAGTTTCTCCGTTATTAGGAGTTAGAAGTCCCATTTTATATCAAAATGTCCATCTAGGAAAGCTTTATTATATTTCATAAACAAAAATCCAACTTTTCAAAATCTCGAACCCCGAATCACCCTTCCGTTTTCTGGTCAAAATGTACTCGTTACAAAACATGTAAAAATCCGTTTTCGACCCAAAAACTCCTCAAAAATACATTCAATATATATTATAGTTTCATACTAATCCTACTTTAACATCAATATCACAATATTCTAAACGCCGCAACTTTCAATCGATTTCATCACATGTATAAAAATCGAATCAATAAACGAAACAATCGAAATAATAATAAAAAGAAGGCTCACAAAGCTATACGGAGTAAAGTCGGAAAATAGAAGAGTTCGTCTTGTTCCCTTCGAATCTTAGCCGCGGCTCAACCCACATGAACCAAACCAAGCCAAAACTTAAATCAATAACCAATCCAAAATAAATAAATCCACACCCCTTTTTGTGTCTTTTGCTTAGTTCGAACCCATAACCAAACCGAAACCCTTCTAATTTCTTCAAAAATCAAAACATGCATAAATCTAAATGCATGCACTTAGTTTCACCTTATATGTTTACAAAATCATCATATAGAATTTTTTTTATTAGTTGGAAAAATCAAATGGCAAGGGTGTGTGCTTGTTGGGTGTCGTTCGAACACAAAAGGGAAAGAACAACAAGAAAGCTATTTTTCTAGCTATCACCCAATCTTGAATGATGATAAAATGAATGTTTAACTAGGAAGCTTGGATTAAAATTGGATATATATTTTTTTTGTTGATGCTCTAAGGGTGTTTATACCCGTTCGGTTAAGAGAGAACAAAAAGGAGGAGAAACAATTTTCTAGGTTTGTTTACTTATGATATAAAATGAACTAGACATCTATTGGAAGAAATACAACATCATAATTAACATTGGAACTCAAAAATTATTGAGTGTGTGTGTTGTGTTAGTAGCCCACGGCTACAAAAGGTAGGGAAGGCATCATTTCTCTTAATTAAAAGTTAACTTGACATTATTTAAATGAAACGCGAGCTATAACGCGAGCTTTGGCCAAGGTCAAGGAACAAAGATGACACGGTTCGTACAATAATATTTTATGATCATAAAAATAATAACAAGATGCGTCGTAAATTTTTACGATGCTTGAAACGATTAACGAACGCGCGGTCAAACATTGACTCGCGAAACGACATAAATAAATATTTTAAATTTCCGTTCGTATTAAAATACGAAAATAATTATTTACGACAAATAAAATTTTAAATGTCGACTTTTGTTTATGAAGCCTCGCAAAATAATTATAATGGCGTCGAATTCGCGATCGTCATACGCGTCGTGAAACTCGGGTTGTTACAAGGACAATTTTGTGGCGGAGATTTAGAGGTTGACGTTCGGTCAAAAATGTGTTATGTACCTAATTTGGAAGGCGTAGATCTTTTGTCGGGGCTCGTGAAACAAATTTGTATACTATCTCTATTTCCGATATGGTAGCTTCTTCTCATATTTGTCTCATGTCCAAAGCATATTCGGCAAAGTATTGGTTATGGCATCGATGTTTATCTGATCTAAACTTCACTACCATAAATGAGCTTGCAAAAAACGACATGGTCGTTGGTCTTCTAAAATTCAATTAGAAAAAAGATCATAAAAAAGTAAACGAGCCACCTTCAAATCAAAATCTGTAGCTAGTAATGGAGAATGCTTACAGTTACTACATATGGATTAATGCGGTCTAATGAGGGTGGAAACTATTAATGGTAAGAGGTATATTTTGGTGATAGTCGATGATTATTTTTGATATACTTGGGTTTACTTTGTTCGTACAAAAGATGAAACTCCAAAGATAATAATCAACTTTCTGAAACGAATTCAAGTAAGTCTACGTGCCATGATCAGAACTGTTCGAACAGACAAGGGTACATAATTCAAGAATGGAAGGTTGAAATCATATTATGAAGATGTTGGCATCACACATCAAACATCAATTGAAAGAACTCTATAACAAACGACATCGTTGAAAAACATAACCGAATTTAGTGGAAGCTGCAAGAACAATGTTGATATTTTCTAAGTCACCAGATTACCTATGGGCTGAATTTGTTTCAATCGCATGTTTTACTCAGAATCGTTCATTGATACACACCCGTTATAGCAAAACACCCTATGAACTTGTCCACGAAAGAAAGCTCAACATCAAATACTTTCATGGGTTATGTTCTCTATGTTACCCAGCAAATGATCGTAGTGATCTTGGAAAGCTCGAGCCAAAGTTGACATTGGAATCTTTATTGGTTATTCTAAACAATCAAGGGGTTTTCAGATCTATAATGGCTTCTAAACAAAACAATTTAGAACCCATGCCAAACAAATTAAACTTTAAAGATCCATCAGTTGAATCAACTCTACCACCATCAAAAGAAGATTTAGAGAATTATTTTTGTCCAGTGTTCAATAAATACTTTGAAGGGAGATCTACAGAAGTGTTAATTGTTTCTGCTGCATCTAATATTCCTACTAATAATGATAGACCTTCATCGACAACAATCATCGTTGATGAAGATGAAGCTCTAGTTATTGTATCAACTTTAGAAGAACCAACATCTTCACAATCAAATGATATTGCTGATGGACAAAATCAAGAAGATAATGCTCATCTTGAAGGGAACGAATTCTTTAATCTGTTTTCTACTCTTTCATCTGAAAAAGCAGAGCTTTCCTTTCGCAGTTTAGATCTGTCAAATATGCATACATTTTATCAACAACATCCTTTGACAAAATAATGGACAAAAGACCATTTGTTGGAACAAGTGACTGGTGACCCTACTATGCCAGTTATGACACGGAGCAAACTTGCCAGTGATGCTGAAATGTGCGCATGCACTCACCGTGAGTACTACTGAACCTAAAAACATCATAGAGGCATTGGCAGATCATAATTGGATAGAGGCGATGCAGGATGAAAATTATCAGTTTGCGAGACTACATGTCTGGGAATTAGTCGAAAGACCCGCAAGCAGAAATGTTATTGGGGTCAAATAGCTATGGAAAAACAAAAACGATGTTGAGAATACATTCATTCGAAACAAAACACGTCTCGTAGAAAAAGGGTATACACAGCAAGAGGGTATATATTTCAAAGAATAATTTGCTCCCGTGGCTAGACTTGAAGCAGTCCGGATGTTCTTGCCTTATGCGGCACACAAAAACTTCACCGATTATTAGATGCACGTCAAAACCTCTTTCCCAAATTGTCCTGATAGAATAAGTCTACATAAGCCAACCAGACGGATTGTTGACCCAAACTTTTATAATCATGTATACAGACTTAAGAAAGCTTTGTATGGTCTCAAGCAAGCCCCACAAGCATGGTATGATAAACTATCATCTTTCCTGATCGCTAATCACTATACCAAAGGTATTGTTGACCCAACTTTGTTTGCTAAAAGAGCATGTTATCCCAACTTGAATCCATTACACATAAACAAAATACCATATAAACTAGAGAGAGAGAAATTCTAGAGGGAGAAATAAAGAGAGAAAGAAAGGAGTCGGATGAATACTATGTGAGAAATGGTAACCAACACCCTCTCCATGTGTGGAGAGGGTCCTATTTATATTCTCGTAGCCACATGTTGGCGTATGGACTCTCATCTTGGGCTGTGCTTGGATTGTGTTGGGATTTAGCTCGAAACATGGACAATATTAGCTTAAAGTCCAAGCCCGTTAAACCCGACTAGCCTATTACAATACAAGACTAATTATTACAAAGACGACCGACGACATTCTTGTTCGACTTATATAAAAATAAGGCTAACAATCTCCTCCAATGTTGAGGTCGACTTCTATCTCCCTAATGTTGACATTCTTGTTGGAGGTTATCTTGATTTGACTCTTGAGCTTTGCCTTCTTTGGTCTTGTCTTCGTCTTTTCTTATTTGTAACGGCTTTGTTCATTCATGCTTTGTGATCTTGATCTTGAGTCTTTGTCTTTTGACTTTGAGTTATGGATATCTTTCATCTTGCATCATCTCCTTGACTTGAATCATCTTGATTTGACTTTCTTGATCAACTTGTGCTCTTGACCGACATGCTCATACTTGTCTTGAAAGCTTTCAACCTCCTCTTCTTCATCAAGGCTAACAATCTCTTCTATTGAATGTTTCTTTGGTTAAAAATCTCTCTAGAAGACGATTATTGATTTGAATTTGAGGATATTTGATGATGAGGAAGTTCGTGATTATCAGAGTTGCTGAATTTGACATGAACTTGAGCTTTTTGACCGAAAACATTCTTGTTGCATTTAAGCTGAATGTATGACTTTTAAAGCTTGAGTATGAGCACGTGATAATGAATCTGACTTTGCTAGAATGAGGCTACAACACCGACATTTGTACATGCATTTAAATGTTAGTAAAAAACAACAGATATGGACGAATATGGCTTTATCATGAGTCGAGATTTGGTTGCAATAGCCTCTAGTTCCATGAGGACCTCCTGTGATCAGGTAGGTTCAATTTGGAAGAACCTCCTTGATAGGATTTCTAGCTTAAAGTGTAGGATCTTCAAACACATATGTATTAGATTCATAATGCTTGCTTGTTCTCATTACCAAAGCATCTCAAAACAGACAACGCGTTATAGAGTGAATTAGATAGTTACTTCTTTTTTGATTAAGTCGTCAATTCATTTACTGGACCAAAATCGATATCCACTTAGCACAAGCTCAATTCAAATAGAATCTTACAAGTCACCTACCGCTGTTTGATGTTGACACTAAAAGGATTTCTATCGTCACTGTGAATACTAAAGAGTATCACATGATTGTTCTAGAAAGATCAATAGGATCATGCGTAGGACTCTTTGTTTCAAACTTGTGAACTTATTGTGTTAACAAGTGTATTTAGTACATTTGTGTCTAATAAGATTTATTAATTGATCTCTCTTGGCTCTAGACTCGACTTATGCACTTTGGTTTTAGTAATCGGAGGCTGGAGATGACTGCCACCTTTTCAATATCAACAATCTTAGAGTGAGATGTTAATAGATTATGTGTGTGTCTTTGTGAAAAATGAGACAAGTCTCTTTTGAGAGAAACTTGAATGGATGGGAAGGGTTGTGCATTGCATCACTAGGTCATGATGGTCTTTCTTCAATACCACATTCATCTTTATGATTTTGTTAGATTGTGTATTGACTCGTTTCTGCCTACAGTTGTGTGGAGGTCTTCTTTCTTTTCACCCTTTATCCATATATTTTTTTCATTCTTCAACCCCTTCAATGTTTACTAAGACGTCATTACTAACACCTTGTTGTGATTGTTCCAGTGTTAACTCATGTCTTAGTTGGCATTATTCCCTGTTTTTATTCTTCTCCAATTCTTACCTAAGACTTCTTAATTCTATTATGGAATGTCCATGGTAGATCCCTCCAGTTTATGGTTGGTTTAATTTGACTTATTCCTAACCTTAACCACCTTATGATTCATCGACGTCGTGAGTTGAATGGTTGTGGGGTATATAGATCAAAAACATATATACCTTGAAAATTAATCAAAGTGTTTGATAAAATCAAGACGTTTTAACACTTTGAGAGTTTTATTCATTTTAAAATACCCCCCTACACATGTGCATCAATATTCAAAATTGTTTTGCACATGTAGGTAGAAGTTGTGCACTTAGAGTCTTAAAGATCATATTCTTCTATATCATATTTTAATCACATTTTCTCCCCTTATTTAAAATATTAAATCTTTCAGCATTTAAAATACCAATTGATTAAAATTTGAGACATGAAAAGTTTCATTAGGAGAAAATGTTACCATAGAATTGCATGAATTATTAGAACATTTTCATATTGCTCCCCTTCAACATTATATGTGGGATACCACTGATTTTTAAAACTTGACATTATAAGGAAAAATGATATGACATCACAAATATGTTGAAGACGGAGTGAGATGCCTTAGTGAATAGTGTATATTATGACTTTACATTTGATATACTACATTTTAATTTCAGTTAAATAATTTTGGATATATAAAACTGATATTTAGGAGATGTACCCAAAATACATTAAAAGGCTTTTGGTTTTAAAAGCTCCCTCTCAAAAATTAATTCACTTTTTAAAATGACATTTTTGAGTATATTGTACCAATTGTACCACTTATAAAAATTGAATATTGTTCCAATTGTTAAATATCTTGAGGAAGGGAGTGTTGAACACACAATTTAAACAAATACCACTTATTATGTAAAAACTTTGACATTAAAAGTTTTTTTTGAAAAATAATGTTCAACAATTTAAAAAACTATTATAAAAGACTTCTCTTCTATTTTAGAGTAAGCGCATTGAAGCGTACACTTCCCTAACATTTGAGGCTGGGTTACAGTCTGAAGTAACTGTAAGCCATTGTGATGAGCTCAAAACTTTTGAATGTTTTGGTTAATTAGCTTAAGACCCGAGAAAAATTGACTTTCTCGTTGACATGATAAGTTATCTTTAAAGATATACTTTCCTTACAATTAGGTCCGAGTTATGTACTGATTTGTACATAAGTCATAAAGAAAACTTAGAAATAACATGTTTTGAAACGTTTGAACTCTTGCTCGAACTTCATTTATACACCCGTGACAATGTTAATCAACATTTCTAGGTACGTAAATGTTATCGATTCCAAAAGACATGTCGAGAAGATACTTTTTGGTATTTTTTAAAATTTTTTGATTTTGTATTTTGTTTTTCTAGGTTTTATATTTTTGTATTTTCTTTTTATAGGTTTTATATTTTTGTATTTTCTTTTTTTTATATTTTTGTATTTTCTTTTTCAAAAATATATACAAAGCGATGTTTGATTTATATCAAGCAGATTTGTTTGCCAGAATCTCTAGTTCTTCTGAAGTCAAACATCTCATACCGAGTCGTCTGACGAGGTACTGAAATCTATCTTGCATTAAAGCTTTAGTAAACAGGTCAGCTAACTGGTATTCAATTTCGACAAAGAATAATTCAACGATACCCCTTTCAACATATTCCTTGATGAAGTGATATCTGACGTCAATGTGCTTGGTACGGGAATGCTGGACTAGATTGCACGAGATGGCTATGACTTGCCTTGAATCAGCCATACATAGGTATTTATCAAATGAAAGCCATAATCTGTGAGTTGAGTTCTCAACCAGAGACCTTGAGCACATCACATAGATAGAGACACATACTCGGCTACTGTTGTAGATATTAAAGTGCAGTCCTGCTTCTTGGACGACCAGCTGACTAGCTTATCACCTCCTAGAAATCGTATTCCACCAGATGTGCTTTTACGTGTATCGAGACAGCCTGCGTGATTCGAATCTGAAAAAGCAGTTAGTTCGAAACCGGTGTCTTTCAGATATCAGAGTCCCATGTTTTAATGGTATTCTCTTAAGGTAGCGAAAGATCATATAACCATCTTGAGGTCTTTTTTAGTGGTCTCGCTTGATAACCGACAAAATAACATTTGCATGTACAATATCCGGTCTACTTGTTGTTAAGTACATGAGTGTCTTGACCATGCTACGATATTTCATTTGTTCAATGGGAGTTCCACTCAGATCAACATCTAGGGGTTTAGTAGCCACTGGAGTACCAATGCTATCACATGAGGTCATACCATGCTTTTTAAATATCTCTTGAGCATACTTAGCTTGGTTCATAAAGATACCACATGAGGATTGGTAAATCTGAATTCCTAGAAAGAATTTTAGCTCCCCTATCATAGATATTTCAAATTTGTTAAGCATTAGTTTTTCAAACTTTTTGTAAAGTTTTGGGTTCGTATTACCAAAAATAATCATCAATGTAAATTTGCACAAGCAATATGTCTTCCCCATTTTAGTAATGAATAGAGATGGATCAATAGAAACTTTGGAGAATCCTTTAGATACCAGAAAGTTAGAGAGCTCATCGTACCACGCTCTTGGAGCTTGCTTGAATCCATATAATACCTTCTTGAGATGGTAGACTTTATCAGGATGATGGGAATCTACAAATCTGTCTGGCTGATTGACGTACACTTCTTCCTTCAGAGGTTCGTTAAGAAAAGTTATCTTTACGTCCATATGATAGATAGGAAATGACTTGTGTGCAGCATACGTAACGAATAGCCTGACTACTTCCAACTGAGCAACTGGAGCAAATGACTCTTCGAAGTCGATTCCTTCCTGTTAGCTGTATCCCTTAGCTACAAGACAAGCTTTGTTGTGAATTACAGTATTCTCCTCATCTCGTTCATTTTTCTAGAGCCACTTTATGTTAATGACATTTTGGCAGAGTGGTATGTCGACTAATTCCCATACATCTAATCGAGCAAACATGTGTAGTTCTTCCTGCATTGCTTCAATCCATGCAGAATCAGCCATGGCTTCTTTGATGTTCTTTGGTTCGGTTTGACTCACGATGAGTGCGAACATACACATCTCGTTATCTGTTTCTAGCTAACGTCTTGTTCTAATGGATGATCTTTTGTCCAACGATGTTCAGAAGGATGTCGTTAATAGAATGTATGCATGTTTAACGAGTCAACATATTGAGACGATGTCTCCCCTCGTTCTTGTACTGGTGTACTGAAGATGTTGATAAATTCGTCTTTGTTAACTTGTGCATTTTCTTTTTGAGTTTCTGCTTGATTATTGTTCTCAGTAGCAGTGACAGTTGGTGCTTGAGTTGGTGCTTGATTTGTAGTTACAGGTGTTGTATGAATGTTCAATGGAGGTGTATGTGCAGCAACGGTTGTTGAAGTAGATGGAGTTGTGTTTTGTTGTTGACGTTGATTAGGTGCATCAGCAGCAGTTACAGTGGAAGACTTCGACACGATTGGAGTAGTTCCATTGAGTAATTCATCGAACATCAAACTAAATAGCAGATCTAGCTCATTTGATGTTGTTACTGTCTCGGCTGCTTGAGGAATATTTCCTTGACTTTGGGGACCGAGACTTAAATTGACTTGTTCAAGTGTCGTTGTCAGACATTGTAGAGCGGGGTCAGAACTAACGTGATCTGACGTCATTAGAGGCAATTCGTCAGTGTTAACATGAATGGTTTCAACTATCACTCATGTTCTCTTGTTATATACACTGTAAGCTTTTGATTGAGAAGAATACCCTATAAAAATACATGCATCACCTTTTTCGTTTATCTTGTCAAGATTCTCACCATCTCTGACGATGTAACATAACGAGCCAACAATGTAAAAGAATTTTACAGACGGTTTTTGGCCATTGATGATGTGATAAGGTGTATCCTCATGTCGTGGAATTATGAGTGAACGGTTCTGATTAAACGCACAGTGGCCAATTGCTTCAAGCCCAAAAGAACAACAGGAACTTTGAGCGATTCTTATCATTGTTCGAGTAGTTTCAATTTCAACAATAGTAACGTTTTTCGTCTTTCGAACATGCCGTATTGTTCAAGTGTTGAGCTGTTTGACGTTTGGTGTTCAACACATTCTTGAGAAAAGTATGCATGAAGAATTTTATTTAAGAATTTTGTTCCTTTGTCAGTATCCATACTGTTCTAGTTGAGCGAGAACTCTCTTTGAACAAGTTTGAGGAAATCAATGAAAAGTTCAGGTGTTTCATCTTTGGATCTCAAGAAGTGAGTCCAAGTATATCTTGAATAGTCATCAACAATTACCAACACATATTTCTTACCATTAAAGATTTCTACCCTCATGGGACCACATAAGTCTAAGTGTAGAGTTTGTAACCGTCTCTTTGAGCTTAGGGTAGTTTTAGTCTTGAAAGACTTGTGTTTTGCTTTCCCCAACTCACAGGAAGAACAAAGATGTTCTTTGACGAATTTTAATTTGGGAAGGCCAGTCACGATATCATACTTCGAACGCAAGTTGATAGTATCGAAGTTTAGATGTGAGAGACGACGATGCCATAATCATGCTTGTGACAATGAAGCTTTAGCCATTAAGCAAATTGGATTGGGAGTGGATGTGTGTTGAAGAGTGATGGAATACAGATTTATGCCATGAGAACCTGTGAGTAGATCATTTTCCTTCAATCACGGATGTAACATGTAGACTTCTAAAAAGCAACTTCCAAATCCGCATCACAAAATTGACCAACGAAGAATAAATTGTGATTCAGCCCTTCGACGTAATAAACCCTTGTAATAGTGAAATTTCCTTAAACCAAATCTCCATAACCAAGAATCGGTGCAATTTGATCATTTCCAAACTTCACCATTCTTAGAAATTTCTCCACAAAATTACTTAGGAGCTTGAGATTTCCCGTCATGTGCTTTGAGCACCCATAATCAAAGATGAACAATATTATCTCTATGAGATGCAAAAGAATTAGAAGATAATGGAGTACTGGACAAAGTGGATCCCTTAAGTTTTATGGATTCTGAAATATTAGTAGTTCAAGATTTATTTCCTACAGACATGCTAACATTTGGTTTAACATTTACTGTACTAGTCTTAGGTTTCCATTTATATCCTGGTGGTGTGATCTTAGAGTACCACCATCTACATGTCTTACTAACATGCTCATATTGCTTCCTAGTTATGCTTCTAGGTTTTTGATTAGTGGATTCTGAAGCAACTGTTTTCTTAAAGGGTGTTGCAACAAATTGGTTCACAGTTTGTTTAGGTTCTCTAGTACTAATTGGTACAACAATTGGCTGTCTAGTCCTAGAATTCATGCTATTAATATAACGAAGAACACACATATCATGATTGTCACTCAGCACACATTTTCCACAAGTAACACAAACAAAGTTTACATTCGAGGTCTTAGCATTCAAACTGTCATTACACGCAGTTACAGACATTTTATTATTAGAAAACTTAAAATTCCTATGGTGGTCTTCTACTTCTTGCTTCTTCCCTTGACTATTGTTATGCATGACTCTATCTTCTAATCGATTGCTCTTATGCTGTGGTCTGCTAACACTGGTAGTGGGAATTACTCCTGTAGAGAAAGATACGCGTTTGTTAATAAAATATAGATAATATAGGCATGATATGCAAGGACTAAAAATGTCAATATAGTATAGTGTGGTGTGTCAAGGCCTATATAACCCCCTCTATACTTCCATGGAGGGGTGAGGAAAACATTTTTAATCTCAAAAGAGTGTGTGTTTCTCTCTCTAGAAAACACACACATCTTTCCCTCTCTACCTTTTTCTCTCAATCTAATAAATATGGCTTTCTAATTTTTCTTTCCTCCCCGACCTCCAGATTGTTGTTCTTGCTATGAATTTTTATGGTTAACAATTGGCATCAGAACTAACCAGGGGCGTTTTGTGTTGTTTTTGTTTGGTTGATTCGTAGGTGTTCTTGGCTCTCTTTAAGCTTTCCATTCGAAAAAATTAAAGTCACAAATTTTGATGTTCTTAATGTTAAAGTTTGTGCTTTTATGATGGATATAGCTTAAATATGATAAGTTTTGCAAAATAATTCGGGCAAAAACATCAAAAATTAAGGTTTTTAGATTTTTTTGTTCGCGTGGAGTTTTACAGCATAACATGCGATTTGGCAGCATAGACCTACGATTTGGCATAAGGCGATTTGACACATGCAATTTGATCAAAAAGTTGCGATTTGGCACATGCGATTTGATTTAAGACACGTGATTTGGCTTCAAGACATGCGATTTGATCAAAGTTTGACTAGTCAACTTAGGCAATTTGACTTATCATTTAGACGATTTGACCTAGTCAACTTACGTAGTTTGACCTCTCTATTGGGCAGTTTGACTTAGTCAACATCTGCAGTTTGTCTACATTTCAAGAGAAGTTTGACTTGTCAACTTGACAGTTTTGACTTTGTCCACTTATGCAGTTTGACTTGTCAACTTATGCCAGTTTTGACTAGTCAAACACATGCGGTTTGATCTAGAGAATCATGGCGCTGATCACTTAACCTTCAAAGTCAAATTCAGTTACCAGCGCATTCCCTTTATTCCACGATTATACTTCATGACAAACGTTATCTAGAGACAATGTTGTACCCGTTAACCCGTCAATTCATTACTACAGTTAGTCCTAGATAATAAACAACATTCAATCCAAAACACAACACTTAATGCTAAAACAATCCTATAACATTAAAGATTCACTAAAACATCAAAAAGGCTATGGATTTGGATTCTAAATGACAAGTGCTCACAGAGTTGATTTGGTATCCCTTATTTTGAGATTGAATGGGTTCATGATCGTCCTACTAATTATCATCGCGAACTTTCCTTCTACTTCTATTTCTACCCCTTTTCTTTCAAACCTACACTATCGATTGATGACTTGCGTATCGGATACAGCTTATGATTGAGATTTTGAATTATCTAGTTATACAGATGTAATGATTTTACATTATTGTACTACGGGTTATAGCTAACCACATAAAGGATTACAATTGGTAGTCGCTCAATGTCACACGTAGTTGCAGATGTGGATAGTATTAAGAGATGTTGTACTTTTCTTATACTTTTGATGTTGGGTATAGGGTACTTAGAGATTTGCCTCTACACTGTTTTTCAATCAACAATAGTGCAAGCTTAAGTAATAAATTAAGGGGATTGTACTTCAGTTTCAAGTTTGGTATATCGGGTTTACTTCACCAAGTGGTCACAATAATAGCTGGCAGAATACGAGGTTGGTAAGTGATTCGCTAGAATCTATATATACGTAATTATAAAAATATATAATATGATGGAAAATTACCAAACTACCCGTGAGGACAAAGGTAAAAAGGAAAATCTTCACAAATATATATAATATAATACGTATATAAATCGGGAATTAGATTCGCCCAGGTCGTTATCCCCCAAACGAATTGTATATTGAAACACGTTGGATGATCGGTAACAATGATTTGAATTGGAAACAAAGATTGATTTGATTATCTACTTCTACAAATTAAAATAATCAAATGATAACAATTAAGCACGAAGACAAATAACGGGAAACCAAACTCTAACTAAAAACGCAAAACGGGACCCCTAAACGGAGGTCAAAACCCCTAAATTTCTAAAATTAAACCTAAATTAAAATTTTCTTTTTAAATGGACTCTAATTGATTAAAAAGTAAGTTTAAAGAAAATTAGAACATGTAAAGAACGGATTGGAAATGAGCATTAAAACAATGAAAAATGGAGGACGTGAAACAAATCCAGTTCTTTAAAAAATTCAAAAATTTTGGCAAATTATGACCCAACGAAGGCAAACTAATATTTTCCTATAAACTAAATGTTAAAATAAAATTTTCTAAATTTTTATATATTTTTTGATTAATTTTCTATATATTTATGAATCTTTTAAGTTTTTAAAATAAAATAAATGATTTAAAAAATACTAAACTAATTGTAAAAATTCTAAAAAAAATACAAAAAATAGCTTGAACTAATTAGATCCTAGGAAAAATAAGCTTGATATCACAGCTTAATGAATAAGCTGCGAAATAAGCTATAACAGCTTATTAAGCCTATGAGGGCTAAATGTGTATAAAGATTAAATTGTGTAAGCGTTCTAAACTAAAAAGACCCCAGGTGACGCAGTGGTAAGGATGTGTGTTGTTGGAGTTATAAAAGGTTGAACATGTTGATGTCGGGGGTTCCGAGTCTTGCTCACACCCCGATTTCCACTTTTCCCTTTTTTTATATAAAAACTTATAAAAACAAAGTTATTAAGCACCTGAAAATAAGCAATTTTAATAAAAGAAACTTTTTATGAAAAGCCCTAAATAAGCTAGAAAATAGCTGAAAAGTAAACAGAATCACTAAACTATATTTTTTTTTTGGATTTTATCAAATTTTAAGAACTCTAAAAGCTAAAATAAGCTTAAACACTAAATACTTTAAATCTAAATTAAAGCTACTTCCGACACTACTAACTACTGAGCTTAAATGAAAGAGATTAAGCACAAAAAAGGACCTAAAGCTATAAGCCTGAATCCTCAATAAGCATCTAAAATGAAAATAGTAGCCAAACAGACCCTTAAGCTCACTTTGAGCTTAAAATTAAGCTAAAAAATAAGCACTCTAAAAGATGAAACTTAACTTTTCTTAAAATCTAGCTTAAATGCTAATTAAAAATGCTTTTTGAAAGTGTTTTTGACAACAAGAGCTTATTATGTAAATAGCACTAAGTAAAACAACAGTTAGCTCATATGCTGCTGAGTTTTTGGATTTTTATTATGAAAGAAAATTTATATTTAGTAAGAGCTAAAACAGATAACACTGATAAGCCTAGATTTTTAGAAACTAAGTGCAAACTTATAAAATATGAAGATAAAAGCAACTTAAAAGCTGAAAATTCGAAAAGCGTAAAACTGATTATATCCTACTAAAATTCAAGCTAGAAAATGGCATTTGAGTGTTTTACCCAATCTGATGTCAGTTGACACCAATAACTTAAAATCAAAACATCAAAATGCAGGCCTAATTGAAAATTGACTCTACACTACTTGAACACTAACCAAGAACAAATAAAGGAATAAAAACAATAACTCATTGAATCACTAAAAGCTATAATGACAGATAACAAACTCACAGATTTAAAGCCTAAACTAGAAAACTTATGAAAACTTTACTAGACCTAATAAACTTACTAATCCTGCACTTTTAAACCTCTTTGAATGATTCAAAACCAAATCAAAGGAACAAAAGGGTTCAAGCAGTACTAACTTATGTTTAGTACTAGTCCCAAACACTCCTTTAAAGTTCTTAGAATCCATTTAAGCTTATGAAATGCTGATGGTATGATTAAAACTCAGATACCAGATGACAAGCAGTTTAACACAACCTTATTAAGCAAATAACAATAAGCAGATAAGCCAGAATTCAACAAGCTAATGATATCGAACTATTTTTTTTTGTTTTTTTAGATATTAAGGACAAGTTAAACAATACTAAGTTCTAAAATACTATAGCTAGAAATAGATGATGAAACATGATCAATAAGCTTAATAAAACAAGTAAAAACTACAAATAAGCTAGTTAATAAGAAAAATAAGCAAAAGCTAAACTAGAAGATTAAGATAGAAATATGAAATAGGAGACTTACAAGCTGCCTTAGCTAAACAAAGGCTATAAAAGGCTCAATTGAGCTATCTTCAAGCTCTGGCTTATTGTAAATAAGCCAGTAAAAGTCCTAGAGTCCCCCCCTCTCTTCCAAAGTAAGTCTCATCTTCAAAAGCTCAAAAATCCATATAGCCATATGGTATTTAAGCTTGTTTTAAGAGTTTACAAAAGATTAAATATGACTGAATTGAGCTCAATTTGAGCTTAGAGACTCAAAGAGCTTGTATGAGCTTAATAGTAGCTTATGAAACAGTAGCACAAACATTTGAGAATACGAGAGCTTAATAATGAAAACACTTAGAAGAACTTAAAATGAAATTTTTATTATTACTAAAAAAAACGGATTACAATCTTTGCAATTCAAAGTTTACAAAAGTTTAAAGAGAAAAATACATTTAAAACTGAAAATTACTTAAGCATTGAAAACTAAAAGGTTTTTGCAGAAAAGAAGAAGACAATGTGAGGGTAAGGAAGTCCTTTTATCAAGCTTCCCAGGAGAAGCTCTCGGTGTCAAGCTTTGCACGCTTATCTTTTTCATCCTGGCCTTCCCAATGATTAGCAATGATTGATCAAACTTGTCAGTTGGATCATTCTTTAACTCACACAGATTGCCAACATGGCAATCCGTAATGTGACATGTTGTGCTTCTTTTGTGAGCGTTTTAGTGTAAAATCCTCATTCCTCGTGTGTTTGTTGTCAGAACCGCGTGTCATTCCCTTTGGGTTTTGGCCAATGAGAATGAGAGATGATGTAATACTCTGCCAACGTGTACCTTTTCACTTGAATTGCTAAGCCACGTAGCCAATTTGAATTACCCCTTTGATTTAAGCTCGAGGTAAAACGGGGAAGATGATGAACAGTTAAAACTGTTTTTCCCGCGTTTTACCTCTTATAAAAGAGGAGGTGTTTGACTTTCTTTGACCCGGGTTATAACTTTTGGGCTTATAAAGGGATTGGGCCACGGGATGTGTTTGGGCTCGGGCTTATTGGATTTGTTATAAGGGATTAACGGGTGTTAACTCTTATAAACAAGAGTTAACACTGTTAGGTTTTTAAAGGGACCATCTTTTTTCAATTTGTTTTTCTTGAGGGACTGATTTGGAAATTTTAAGGTTAGTCTTTTTGTGGTTGACGTTTGTTTGACCAGGGGTTGACTTTTGTTGACCTTTGATAGCATTCTTTCGGCTCTTGTTATTCTCTTTCCTTTCCCGTGTCCGTGATTGTCCGGTTTTGACCGTTTTCTTTAGATTTTTGCATTATCCGTACCTACACAATCACAAAGACAAAACAAGCAATATTCAAGCATTGAAAGCATAATTTTGTCTTTTTAGGGCCATTTTTGATATAAAACGGATATGTGTTTTGACACATATCAGTAAGTTAGCTAGAGAGTTTTAAAGGTTGAGATGTAATCAACAATTCTCACGGGATATTTGAAGTTACAGAATGTCAATGGTACTTCACAGTCTAAGTATTAACTTCAACGTTCTTCAATGTCTTTCATAACTTTTCAAGAGTTGTGCTTTATGACACAAACTTTTTCGAGTAATGTCTACACGCCAATTAATCCTTTCTGAGAAGCTCGAAAGTCATCATAGGCGAAAACGGTAACTTTGATGTAATCAGGTCTAATTTCAAAGGGGAATAGTTATAAATACTTTTTTTGCTTAGTATGGTTTGTGTGAAGTTTTTGCATTCGTAAGAAAAGTGTTGCTGATTTATTGCATGTTCCCCCAAACGCATATTCACCAAGACTAAATGTCATGATATAGTATAGAAAGTATTAGTTGGTGTGGTTGGCTGATTCTTCTTAAAAATTCCGATGTGCACTTTAAATGTTAATGTTAGAAGATCGTTCAAACTACATCAAAGTTTCAGAATATGCTCAATATACGGACAGGGACGGACCCACATGGGAGCCGGGTGTGGCATGGGCCACACCCGATTCAGGGCTATGAAGTGTAATTTTTTTGGAAAGTGTTACTTTTTTAGTATGTGCAACACCCAAAAATATTTTTGTGCCACTTCATTTTAGCGTAAAAGTGCTAATTTTATTGTTTATGATAAAGAAAATTGTATGCAACACCCTTCGAAAGAAATTGTGCATCACTCGACGAAAAATCCTGGGTCCGTCCCTGGATACGGATGTTGGTTTGGGGGGAAGCTGATTCAAAAACTTCGCCAAAAAGGAGTCTATAAAGAAAGTTTTTCAAGACATGCTGCATGATTTGGGGGGAGTTAATCCAACTCATGCATACTACAATGGTTCTAGAACAAGTAAAGATACTGAAGATTCAAGCTGGAGTACAAGCATCAAGACCAGAGGATCTAGAAGACATCTTCAGCATTGGAAGCGCTTTGGAAGATGTTTATTTTGTTGTATTTGTACTTGTTAGGAACATTGTAAGTAATTCTGTATGTCCACGTATTGGGGGAAGATTGTTAGCCTTAAAATATGTCGACTTATACGGAATTACAATAGATATAATATAGGCATGATACGCAAGGACTAGAAATGTCAATATAGTATAGTGTGGCGTGTCAAGGCCTATATAACCCCCTTTATACTTCTATGGAGGGGTGAGGAAATCATTTGTAATTTCATAAGTGTGTGTGTTTGATGACATCAAATAACGTCACTTTATTGTATCATTTATCCCATCTGTTTTGCCCACTTTTATTTAATTATTGCATTATTTGGTACTTAATTGCTTTAAAGTTGACAAATGCAGTAATTCAAGAGTGTTTTGTGAAGACAAGCTAAAAGGCGCAGTAGCTCAAGCATCAAATGAGGTATGTTCCGAACCCTCTTATTTTAGTGATGAAAACTCATCAATAGATGATTTAGTTTTAGATAATGAATATGATAAACTGTACAAAATGAGTTCAAAAATAATCAGTAAAAACAAAAGATTAAAAGCCACTAGAAATAGTTTAGAAAAAGAACTTGGTATTCTAAAAGAAAAAGTGTCTACACTCGAGAAAAACAAGGGAGTTGATCTCGAATGTGTAAAGTGTCATATGCTTAAAATTGAGAATGAAAAACTCAAAGAGGAAGCCATTAGATTAACTAAATTTGAAAAGAGTACACATTGTCTAAATGAAATGTTAAGTAATCAAAAACCCTCCAAGAAAAATTAGGTTTAGGGTTTAATTCATTTGAAGCATCAACTAGTGGAACTAAGGAATAAATTTATGAAAGCCCAAAAAGGTGTTTCTGATGGGAGTCACCATTTAAATATGGGAAAACACCACCTTATTCTTATTGTACAGGAGGCCCCCAAAGAAATGATTGGACGCCAGTATACGATGGATCTGATGAATAAGTAGGTCTTTTCTAAAAATCTATTTGGGTCCTAGACTCCTATATACACATAATAGTAAACAATGTCAAAGTTCCTGTTGCTAGTGATAATGAAGTTAAACAATTTTATAAGCCATTGTCAAAACCCAGAGTTGGATTTTCAAAACCTAACTTTAGATAAAAAAACTCCTCCATCTAGAAGAGTCATCAATAATTATTCTCGTCCTAAAACACCGCAACCAAAACGAAACGTTGGTCGACAAAATCAACCTCGTGGCTTTCTTGTAACTTGGAACAATTTTCAACGTCAAAGTTACATGCCATGGGAAATGTGTCTTCCATTTCCACATACCAACCAATTGCATCAAATGCAAGGGATGTTTAGCACTAACAACTTTGGACCCATGAGATATTGGGGACCAAATGTTTGAGGTGTTGCCTTATATAAATAGATATGCCTTGGAGTCGACTTGGAACCCGATGAGTGGATAAAAGATAGCGGATGCTCCAAACACATGATGGGTAATCGAAAGCTCTTCTCAAGCTACAAGGCATACAACGAAGGTAATGTTATTTTTGGTAGCAATCTTCACGGTAACATCATTGGCAAAGGTACGATTTCTAATGACTCTCTCAAAATAGATAATGTAGATAACTTAAGATTTAACTTGTTAAGTATATGACAAATATGTGATAATAAGTGTAGAGTAACTTTCTCTGAACATGATAGTGAAATCACTAAAGATTTTAAGGTCATAGGTAGAGGTATTAGGAAGAAAGGCTTATATGTGATGAAATTAGGAAATAAGCCGGCATGATTATATGTATGTTCTGACGTGTTTGTCTAGTTTTATGAAGTTTGTTTTCACAATCGTTTATCTTTTCCAAACACTTTTTCAATTTCTAAATCCGTGTTACGCATATACTCTTCTAATTCTAAAATTTTCTCATGAAGCTTCAGCACATTATTATTCATCTCAACGAATTGACGACTTATCAATCTTATCATATAAAATCTCTTGTTCATCAATCTTTTTTCGATGTTGTTTGTCATTATCACAAAGAGCATAATATTTAATCATGTATTGATATCTTTCTTCCTCAAGTGTTGCATATTGTACTTGACATTTAGAGTAAGTATCTGTGGAAAACATAAAGGGGGGTGAATACGTTTTCGATTAAAATCTTAAATATACTTTATGACTATATGAAAGCGTAGAATAAGTAAGTAGTCACAACAAAATCATAAGCATAAAGAAATATCGATATGGAAAGAGAAAGCAAACCAGACATGATGATTTATAATGGTTTGGCCACGGAGTCCTCTTTCGCCTACTTACTCCCCGAGTACCCAACTCGAGGAGTTACTTTCTGGTATCATGAGCTCCTTCTCAACAAAGAAAACTTAACAACGTGCTTACACTTGATCTAGTACTAATGGCTTAAATTACGGGTACTAACAAATGTAGACCTAACCACATCGTCGCTTACACTTTATCTGGTACTCAAAACTAAATACTATGTTCCTTCTTTGGGTACAACCAAAACCGTTATGTTTTATGGACCAACATAACAAACCTTGTTTTTCATGGCACAAACACATAAACCATCAATCTAAATAAAATGATACTAAGAGATGATACAAATGGTGTACAATGATGATCCTAATTAATTGTCTAATGATGTAATGGCTAAATCTTAAGTAAAACTTCCTTTATTAGAGGCCTTTTTAAATGGGATAAAGATGATAAGATCATCAATCTTGAAGATCTTTATTTAAGTATGCTTTGTGGTGGATGAGAATGGCAAGATCTCTAGGATTGCTTTAATGGATCATCATTTCGGGTGTATGCGTGGAGGATCATTTCGGGTGTATGCTTACAACAAGTTGAGAGTTAGAAGCATTATGATCATGGTGATTTATGAATACATTTTCTACAGATTTAAGTGTGTGTAAAATGGTGGAAAAAGTGTGTTTTTAGTCATCAAAAATAGATTGGAAAGGATCCTCTATTTATAGGAAAAAGCTGATCGAACCGGCTACTGTTTACAATGGAACCGACTTTGTAAATCAGATGGAATTGGCGACGCACCAATAGAACCGGCTATGGTTCACCAGATACGAATTTTAGCTAAAATCTTTTGTAATCTTTGAGAGATTTTTCAAGACTTAGATGATGTAATGCATGATGTAAAAATCATTTTCTATTTTATTTTTCCTTAGTTAACTTTGTATATTTTACAAACTAAAGTGAGCAAGTTAACTATTGTATAATTGCTAAAATGTTTGTATAAAAATACTTTCAAATTCAAAATATGAAATGAGGTTTGATCATAATGCAAAATAACAAACATGTGCGAATCTGTGTTGTAACATACGAGGAATCGAGACGTGGAGATGTGTTGATGATATTGAGACAAAATATGATTACGAGTAACTTGTATATTTTACGTTATGTATTACAAGTTACGTGTTTGTCATCAACAAAACAAACGAGACCGTGTAGATTAAATATCATAATATTTGCACTAACAATCTCCCCCTATTTGATGATGACAAACAAACGTGTAAATGTAATATTTCATAAAATGTAATGTTACTGGTATCCGCGTACTACCTTTATATTATCTTCTCCGTTTATACTCTTCTCCCCTTTTTTGAAACAAAAAGGGTGTGTCCTTCATTCCTCCCTGAAAAGGCAAGCTTGCATCATCCTTAGTAAAGTTAAATGGTCTACTCTAACCGCTTATGTTTTTGCATCCTCTAGATAATTGTCCTTGGTCTATAGCAGTTCCATGGATCAAATTTGAAAGCTTAACCTACAAAAAGGTTAGTTTCGTGCAACAAATATTAAAAAAATATAAGAACTATATGATGAAGAAAATAACGCAAAGGATTGTCGAAAAGTAAAAATGATGATGAATGCGTGCCTTGCTTCCCCTTTGATGTGTGCTCCCCATATTCAAGGCGTCAGATTTGATTTAAAAAGCTACAATTAAAATTTAGTGCAAAACTAGATTACATCCTTGAACGACTAAAATATATACAACAAAAGTGTAATAAGATGCATGCTATAAATGCTCGACCGAAAGCTCCCCATTGTAGAGGGCAGTCAAGAATGATCCTACAAAAACAAAAAAAATTAGTGCAATAATAGCTTTTGCCCATAGACAGATATGTCATATACAACAAGTGCATAGACGACCAAATATGATTGCTTGACGAATGCTCCCACTTGTTCAAGGGCGTCAAGATGACCCTACAAAAAGAAAAATAAACGTTGCAAACTTCATCCTTTGATGAGTATGCCATGTACCACAAATAGTGTATGCTTGAACCTACAAAACAAAATTAATAATTGTAAACTTTCTCCGGAGACAAGTATGTCATATACTGCATCGTGTATATGAGTGAACCTAAAAAGGGATGATATGAGAAATACAAATTTTATCCGTAGACAAGAATACCATACACACTAAATTGTACATTTGACCCAAAAAAATTAGTGCAATATATACTTCGTCTTTTGATAAAGTCATATATAATAAAATGTATTTATGATGTAATATGATCCTCTAAAACTAGAATGCAATATGATTTTCCAAAAGAAACTCCTAGAAAAGTAAACTAGAGGAAGGATAAATTAAAAGGTATAATCTACTATTGCAATCATCCAATGTGGTTTAGGTGGTGAGGTTGATAAAGGTTGTAAGGATGTGTTTGAGAATGGGACGTATTTTATTATGAAATTCACTTGGATTTTGACAAAAGAAGCTTATGAGTGTTCGAATAAGTCGAATGTGATTTAATCTTCATGGGTTATGTTGGTTGTGAGTTACTACTAGGTTGTGGTTATGGTGGTGGTAGCGGAAAGATTCATGATGATCTTCTTGTAAGAAAGACTCGGTAGAGGACTCAATATTAATAGAGGTAAAAAGATTTTTCACTAAACCTTACCTTGTGGTACGATGAATCACATGAGGTGCTAAACTAGGTGACTTTATAAGTGGTGAAAGATTTAGATTAGTACATGGTGAAAGAGGTGACAGAAGATGGTGATGACGATGCAAGCAACTACCAATGTATGCTTATTTATAAAGAGGTGAGGATGATTATGCATGTATGAACATGTAATAAGAGATATTGATTAAAGTATGATAAATGTGCGAATGCGCACAAACTAACTTGATAAATACTTTGATATTTATTGTCCTACACAAATCCAAATGGGTTAGTTTTAAATTTAACAAAAGATTGAAGCAAAAATGTCATTTTGCAACATGATAGTTCAAACATTTATACCAACAAATACGAATGAAACTTGTTCAAGTATTATCATATGAAAGGCTTAACAAGAAGACATATAGATAGACATATATACAAACAAAACATATTTGCAAATAGGCACACAAAATATGAATACTCTTAAATAAACGAAGAGAAGACATAAGTTGCAATTAGCTTTAGAAGTTCGAAAAATATTTGGAAATTCTATGAGTTTGTACTTAAGTAGCTAGATATAGTTAAAACCATTATTGGGCTACTTTATATACAGGTAAAAACTACCTAATTAAAGTGTTAGATACAAAAGTTAACTACATAAAACGGCATAAATGCCTTATGTAGAACCGGTCTTGGCGGTTATATCTGCTCAATGGAACCGGATTTGCTGCAGATGGAACCGACCCCTATCTGACAGGTTCCTCATAATCGGAAAAAACCTTGAAAGTTTTAATGATTTCTAAACCTATTTTTCGCTTGAGATAGTGATTAAATGAAGTTTCGTGATAATGCAAAAGGCTGATGACATCAAATAACGTCACTTTATTATATCATTTATCCCATCTATTTTCCCACTTTTATATAATTATTGCATTATTTGGTACTTAATCGCTTTAAAGTTGATAAATGTAGTAATTCAGGAGTGTTTTGTGAAGATAAGCTACAAGGCGCATAAATTGGAGCTAAAACGAAGACATTTGAAGATTTCTGAAAATTCACCAATACGCGTATCCAACTATAAGAATACGGGTATCTGTGCCAAGCTTCACAAGTATAACGCGTTGACTAATTCTCAATTACGGCGTATCCATGCTATATTGTATATACGCCGTATCATCCATGAAGATAACTATTTGAAATACAGTGAATCAAGTAAATTGGGAATGATATCAAAGATTTATTATGAACGTAGCGCGCACTCTAAGGAATCCAGCCCAATACGTTCGTATCAACCTATCTGGATACGGCGTATCGAGTATTTTTTAGCAACTATAAATAGAAGACTCAAAAACGAGTTTTTAGTGTGCAATATCATATTCTTTATACCATACTCATCAGAGACGAATTTTAGAAGAGAAGATCAGCCATAAGGTTCAAGCTTGATAACTGTCCCATAGAAGACATCGTGTAATTTTTTACTCTCTTATCGTTCAATTTCAATTGTTTGATTACGCTGGTATAATTACAATGATTATAGGGCTAATAACCCAAGGTTATTTTGTTTGGTTTGTTTTAGAAAAATCTCATTTCTTAATTTATCGTTGATTGTTTAATTATGTTTTATCACCTCATACTTGTTTAATGTTTTTGAATATGCGAACTATCCTTCAAATGGGTCTAGTGTTATGACCCAAGTAATTAAGATACGAGGTAGTCTCTATATAGTGTTTATATTTACTTGGACAATAGGATCACAATTAATGATTCTGTCTTTATATTTTTGATTGATGAGCTGAGTTGGACCGTGTAGGTGACCGTTTATGTTTCAGCAATTCATGCTCTTAATGAAAATGATCAGATTGGGATCGTGGACCTACCAATTATCAAACATTAAACAATAAGTGGGTAATGTCCCATTGGGCTAGAGTTTTAACAGGATCACCACTGCTTTAATTCTCTAAGATAGATTATAATTAAACTAAAGGATGCTTTATGCGGATGCATTAATTGTGTCTAGGTCTTAGGATGATGACCCGCCTAAGTCTTAAGAATGATATGCCGCCTCGAGATAAGTAAATCATTGTACTAAAATAAAAAAACCAACATTGAACCGGATTTAATATGGCAAATACGGTTTTCTATCATTTGGCTTGTACCGCTTTTCTATCTTCTAATCTTCATCTTTTGTATTTATTGTGTATTGAATTGGTATTTGTTTCCACCAAACCCGTGCCAGTCTCTCAGGCTGAATCCCCCATTTCATTAGACAACGTATATAACATAGGTTTAACCAGTAAATAGATTAATTAAAATACTGATAGAATATAGGATTAAATTTTCACACTTAGTGTTCGACACCCTACTTACCACGAACTCCATCTTGACCGGGTACACTGCTCGTTAAAGTGTTGTTTTAGGTTTTTCGGCTAAATATAAATGTAAAACTTGATAATCAAATAATTGACCCTACACGACAGCACATCAGGTTTTTGGCGCCGCTGCCGGGGAGTGAAATAATTAAACCTTATTCTTATCAGTATTTCTAACCATTAATTAGTTTAGCTTAGTTTATCCGCATTGTGTGTTTAAATTGTTTGTTTAAATTCTCGCATTTGATCGTTTTTTAATAGTATTCTGTTCTGACTGATCACCTGATATGCTGTATCCACCAGTTGGATACGACGTATCAAACCTTCTACCCAGAACAGCGTATTAAATTCTACAGTCTAAACGGCGTATCTATTTTTCTAAGAAATACGGCGTATTCTGTGAACCCAATACGACGTACTGACATTCAACAGACCTATACGACGTATTCAGACTAATTGAGTACGGCGTATCTGTCATCTGATACAACAACAATTTGAAAAGCATCGCGTTTAAAACTTCATTGTCCTACTAACATTTTCCTCCATTTTTGAGAAAGTAGCAATTGCTGGTTACGACTCTAGACAATGGCAAGCTTCGACGACACAAAGAAGTGGGATGATGAGCATACTAACTCACCAATGATCACAAATTCCAAACTAGAAATTGGTGATGAATTCTTGAAAATACTACAGGATAACGCCTTCAATGACATGGATAGAGGGGACGTTGCTGACAACATTACAAAGATGCTCGAAATAACCGAATGGATCAAGATACCTAATGTGGAAATAAATGAACTATGATTGCACGTATTCTCAAAATCGCTTAGTGGAGATGCAAAGACATGGTGGAACAATGAAATAAATGAAACAACTATTACCTGGAGTGAACTGAACGATAAATTTTTTCATAAATATTACCCATCGTCCTAAACTTGCAATAGCAGAATCCCTGATGACCTGGACAACGGAACTGACTACTTTAAATTTATATATTGGCTGGCATCAAAGTTTGACAACTATTGGGAAATTAACAAAAATACAAAAATGGGCTATGGGAATTTTATGTGAATGAGCGTACTAATGGAACGATTGGCGACCTTGACGAATACAAAGAACCGTGCAAAAAGACATGTTCGGATACATTTTATAAACCCTATTTAGACGCACAGGAAGCAAAAGACATCTACGAAGTTATTAACAGGGATTATTCTCTGATACCAATCCCCGCCCATCGCAACATAGACAACCCAGACGATCTGTGCAAAACTGAAGAATTCACAATCGTACGACATTCAATAGGGGATGATGAAGAATTCATTACTATAAGTCCAAGCAAAATTAATACCGTTGAAAGAACTCCCGGCCGCATGTCTTGCATCTACCACGAACTCCTCAACAGAAAAGATCACGGATGGGAGGTAACAAGGACGAGATAATTAGGAGGAGGAAAAAGGTTAAACTTAAAGACCAACTGAAACAAAAGTACTTCCCAGGAGATAACCCGATCATTTTAATTGTTTGTCGCATTTTAATTGTTTGTTGCACGAGCCTGTCTTTCCAGACAGTCTATACGGCCTATCGAACCCCTCTGGATACGGCGTATAGAAATGTCTGGACGTTATCAGTTTTACAAACTTAATATTTAATTTTTAATTGTTTCTACAGGAACAATACGACGTATCCTAGGGTTTGGGATACGGCGTATTGATCCCTGTACAGTTGTGTGTTTAATTGTTTTCTTGTACCATTGTAGCGAGATAGAATTTGCACTTGTCTTCTAATCTCTTAGACAGGACCTTGTTGAAACTATGATATGGTATATGCTGAAAAAGACACGTGTTGAACTTATCCGGGCATTCTGAAGCCCTAGTCAACACTCTTTTTGCTCAAGGAAGCATATTGGAGAATTATCAAGAAAAACATCAGGGAGTTTTCCGTTCTAATTCTATTTTCCCTTATAATTTAATTGTTTTATCTATACAACGAGGAAGTTGTATAATTTAAGTGGAGGGATGGAGAATTAGAACGTACTTGTCTTCTTTTTTACAAAATAATATGCAAAGTGCTTAAAAACGGCTTAAAAAAATTTCAGCATGACTTTTCAAAAAATCACCAGTTACATTACCTAGCGCACTATAACCCTTGATACATATTGTGAGAATTAAGCCTATTCCGTTTCTAATTGTTTACTAAAAATTCCA
>BQNB010008012.1:0-91547 GCA_026074375.1 Tanacetum coccineum | reverse complement strand
CACCCCTGCGTGACACGCAGTGTCCAAAACTAGTCTAATTCACGTGTAAGACGCCAGCTTCACTAAAAAGTGAGGCTAACAATTTCTTTCCATTAATGCTTTCTACCCGCATTGGACCACATAAGTCCATGTGTAGAAGTTGTAACCGTCTTTTTGAGCTCGGGGTAGTCTAAGTGTGAAAAGACTTTCTTTTTACTTTCCCTAACTCACAAGAAGAACACATATATTACGTTTAGTGGAAATCCAGAATCAAGAGATACATTGACACCAAACCTAATAGTGAACTCATCCACTATTGTCTCCAAAATCCACTATACACGTATCAATGGGCTGAGAAGACAATTCCAGTTGCTGAAGGTAGTTCTGAAACAACTACAGAGAGGTATATGGAGAACTATAAGAATGTTTCAGCCGTTCAGATCATTCTCACAGGGATAGATAACGATATCTACTCCACAGTTGATGCTTGTCCGAATGCATGTGAAATGTGGAAAGCCATTGAAAGGTTGAAACAAGGTGAATCAATCAATGTTCAAGATCTTGAAACTAATTTATATTGGGAGTTTGGAAAATTCACATCACGGGATGGTGAATCACTTGAATCGTACTTTGGGAAGATTGTTAGACTTATAATCATATATGTCAAACAAGAATGTAACAAGTATGAGCTTGTTGGTCAAGAGCACAAGTTGATCAAGGAAGTCAAATCAAGATGATTCAAGTCAAGGAGATGATGCAAGATAACGATCTCAAGAATTCAAAGTCAAAAGATAAAGGCTCAAAATCAAGATCACAAAGCATGGATGAACAAAGCCATTACAAACAAGACAAGACCATAACAAGGCAAAGCATAAACGTCAAACGTCATATCTTCAATGTCATCGGTGGTACAGAGGAGTTTGAAGAAAGAGACCTCAACATTGGGGGAGATTGTTAGCCTTAATTATATTAAGTCAAACAAGAATGTTATCGGTCTTAGAAAGTCAAACTAGGTCTTGTATTGTAATAGGCTAGTCGGGTTCAACGGGCTTGGATTGTAATCTAATATTGTCCGTGTTTCGGGCTCAAAGCCCAAGTTAAACCAAGCCCGGCCCATTTAGAAGCCCATACGCCTCACTTAAGGCAAAAGGGTATAAATATCCCTTCACCACACTTGGTGAAGGGTGTTAGTTATTTTTCCATCACTTGTAACTTTCCAACTCTCTCTAATCTAATCTTCTTTTCTTGTTTCTCTCTCTACTTTCTCTCTCTAAGATTTCTTCTTATTTTCTAGCATCTTGGTATAGATTATAGTTGTGTAATGGATTAAACTAGTGGGATAACATGTGGTATCACTCGCCAAGGGGTGTTTAGTGTTTGTTTTGTGTGAAATTCGTGGGTCTAGTTGATTGTTTTTCTTTGGTTCGAAAAAAAAGCAAGAAAAAATCAAAGTTTGATCTTTGTTTCGTGGTTAAAAGTGTTAAAGACTTGTACTTTTGGGCTTAGATCACTTCCTTGCATCATTACTAAGTGGTTTTAACATCATTTCGTAGCTTACAAGAAAGTTTGAAGATTTTTTCTTGGCTGCGTTTTGCCTATTCTTGTAAGGGGTGTTTCGGTCGTTTGGTTTATGATCATAAAAAAAAAAAAAAAAAAAAAAAAAAAAAAAAAAAAAGGGAAAAAAAAGGTCCATTGCGTTTTGATTAGCTTCGTTGCGTTTTGACTAGTATCATTGCGTTTTGATAAGATTCGCTGCATTTTGATCTTAAGACATTGTGTTTTGATTCAAGCCGTTGCGTTTTGATCTCATGTCATTGCGTTTTGATTCAAGCCGTTGCGTTTTGTTCTCAAGTAGTTGCGTTTTGATTCAAGCCGTTGCGTTTTGATCTTAAGTCATTGCGTTTTGATTCAAGCCGTTGCGTTTTGTTCTCAAGTAGTTACGTTTTGAAGACCATCATTGCGTTTGGACTAGACGTTACTCTGCCAAATTTTTTTTGTCATTGCGTTTTGATCATAGAAGCCATTGCATTTTGCCAAGATAGACATTGCGTTTTGCTAAATGAATGTCACTGCGTTTTGATCAAGACTAAGTTGCGTTTTGACTAAAGTCATTGTGTTTTGTCCATTGAAACCAACAATCAACTTAATCATACTTGAAATTTCAATTAATTATTCATTCACGGTTTCTTCTTGATTTTGTAAAATCCCACGAAAGATACGATTCTTTTCTCGGTTTTAATCAAAGATTTGTAAAATCCCGTGAACGTTAATTCATTTAAAACCACAATCAAACACTTCATAACACTTAAGATCCGATATTCATTCACAACTTCATCAAAATGTCAAATTCAAATACCAATTTGCAAACTCAATCATCAAATGCTCTTCATAATGCTATCATGGAAGCGGGTAGCAAAGATCGTCCACCAATGTTAGCACTGGGTAATTACGTTCAGTGGAAATCCAGAATCAAGAGATACATTGACACCAAACCTAACAGTGAACTCATCCACTATTGTCTCCAAAATCCACCATACACGTATCAATGGGCTGAGAAAACAGTTCCAGTTGCTGAAGGTAGTTCTGAAACAACTACAGAGAGGTATATGGAGAACTATAAGAATGTTTCACAAGACATACGAGATCAACTGAATGCTGAAGCTGAAGCCGTTCAGATCATTCTCACAGGGATAGATAACGATATCTACTCCACAGTTGATGCTTGTCCGAATGCATGTGAAATGTGGAAAGCCATTGAAAGGTTGAAACAAGGTGAATCAATCAATGTTCAAGATCTTGAAACCAATTTATATTGGGAGTTTGGAAAATTCACATCACGGGATGGTGAATCACTTGAATCGTATTACTCACGGTTTTACAAGATGATGAATGAGCTTGTCAGAAATCAGTGTCATGTTACAAATCATCAAGTGAATGTCCAGTTCTTACTTCAACTACAACCAGAATGGCAAAGGTTTGTGACACTTGTTAAGCAGAGTCAAGAGCTGAAGACTGTCTCCTATCACAAGCTTTATGACATTCTGAAGCAACACCAGAATGAAGTCAATGAGATAAGAGCTGAAAGACTAGCACGTACTGCTAATCCACTTGCACTTGTTGCTCAACAACAACCAGTTTACCATCATCAAAACCATCCTACTCAAAACACTCAATATTCCTCCACCAGATCGCAACAGTCTACCAGAAACAAAGGAAAAGAAATTGTTACCTCTTCTGCTCCTACTTATGATTCAGAACCTACCACGGTTACTGAAGATGAGGAAATGTCAAAGGAAAAGGAGATTGACAAACTCATGGCTTTAATTTCTCTATCGTTCAAGAAAATCTACAAACCTACCAACAACAACCTTCGAACTTCATCAAACACCAGTCGAGCTAATCAAGATAATTCTCCAAGAATCCACAGAGGAACTGGGTATGATAATCAGAGGGCGGTTAATGTTGTTGGGGCTAGGGAAAATGTAGGTACTCCGGTTGTACAGAAGTCTGGGATCCAGTGTTACAACTGCAAGGAATATGGGCATGTATCAAGAGAATGTCAGAAACCAAAACAAGTAAAGGATGCAGCTTATCACAAGGAAAAGATGTTATTGTGTAAACAAGAGGAAGCTGGGGTTCAGTTGAATGCAGAACAAGCTGATTGGAAGGATGATACTGATGATGAGTCTGAAGAACAGGAATTGGAAGCACATTATATGTACATCGCACAGATTCAAGAGGTTACTCCAGATCCAGTTGACAATTTTGGACCAATCTTTGATGATGAGCCAATGCATAAGGTACAAAACAATAATGACAACTATAACGTGTTTGCCATAGAAAATGAACATCCTGAGCAACCTGAATCTAGTAACGACATATATCTGACGGAACAAGGTGACTCCAATATCACTATTGATTCATCGGATATATGTTATGATAGAGCTCAGGATGACCAGGATGAAACTGATGATCTTGATCAAGAACGTGATTTGCTTGCTTCTTTAATTCATAAACTAAATGTAAAATGATGAAGCAATAAAAAAACGGAAATAAATTTTTGGATCATCAAACAAGGGTTTAGTTAATAAAATTGAAAGGTGGAAAATTGAGGATTTTAAAACTAAGAATAAAAGTTTGATTCATCAAATATCCATACAAAGAAGCAAACAATGAACTGTCCAAGACTAATCAGTTGATGTTTAAAGACCTTAAGAAGTTCCAAGCGGAACTTGATAAGTATAATGATGTGAATTATGCATCAAAGGTGGAAATTGATTGTGCAAAAGCTAAAGGGGATTTAATGTCATACAAAATCGATTTTGAAAAATCATCTAATGCATATACTCAAAAAAAAATGATTTAAAATCAAACGATTTCGGTTATGAACAAAGGAGCTTGTGCACTTCAAGAAACAATCTCTATAATGTCATAAGCAAAGGAGGCTCAGATTAAGCTTTACAAAACTCATAAAGACAAGGAACTTGATAATGTCATTGCTTTAGAAAACAAAGTCAAGGTTTTGAATGATATTGTATATAAAACTGGCCAATCTGTTCAAACAATGAATATGCTTAATCGTAATTGTAAAATGAGTTTTGCAAAACCTGAGTTCCTTAAGAAAGCTCAAAGAGCGAATCCTCGTCTGTATGATATAGGTTGCTATAATGATAATTCTTCGTTAATGTTAGCCCATGGGATTCTGACGAAATGATTCGTCTTGACAAAGAACGTCGATCAAATTTAAGCGATTTAATCAGACCGTTTGATTATGATTAGTTGAATAATCTTTATGATTTGTTCGTTCCACAACGGGAAAAGTCGGCTGAACAACACTATTTTCCAAAAACATCAAAGATGAGTTCATACTTCTTGATATAAGTGAAATTTCACAAAGAGTTCTTTTCGTAAACAAAAACAATTTTTAGAAAAACGATGGTTGATATCCATTCTTGGTATAAAAGTGTTAAAAAGCTTCTAAAGACTTTTCTAGATTAAAAAAGAGTGTTGACACAATTTTTGAGAGTGGAACGTTGCAAACAATCTATCAGCCCAAAAAAAGAACATTTTTTGGTATATCGTTCCTCCTTTCATTCAAAACACTAATAGAAGGAAATTTGGGCCCCTATTTAGGCAAACTCAAATGCGGACTTAGAACAATTTACACACTCTTGTTGTTTGAAAGGGAAAATGGTTGCTGATTTGAGATACTTTAATTCTCTTGAACATGAAGTAGACCTCTCAAATCTCAAATGGGGATGGAAACTCAAAAAACACTGTTTTTGATTGAAATCGGCGACTTTCAGGGAATATTTTTACTATGCTGATCACATGAATCAATACTTGTATATACATGATTTAGATGATTTATTGATTTGCAATGTGATTACGTAGAAACCGGGGAAAAATGTGGACATCTTGAAAAGAGCTTTCAATATAGATAGAACAATTGTCAAGAGTTTTGAATACTTCAGAAACATGCGAATTAATCTTGAACTTGATTTACAAAACATTGTAAAGAAAAGAAAAACATGACATAATTTTCAAAGTAAAATCAGTCAAACGATTTCGTGATTAAAGAACGTGAACAGTATTTTGAATTCTAAGACTTGAAAAGGCTCAATTACAGACAAAGGAATTGCTAATAAGTGAGTGAAGAAACTCATAGAAAGATGAAAGGAAAAAATGTGGAAACTATGTTTGAAAAAATCACGGTTATTCGGTCAACCGAATGCTTTTAAAAAGTCAAAGACAAATCCATTTTAAGTAACCAACTATTTTTTCAGATATCTCATGCCAAAGAAAGATTTCTCAAAGTCAAAGAAAGTTACCAAACAATATTGTCAATTATGATTTTTCAAAAACCAGTCATGCAAAAGATTTTGGCCTCAGAAATATGTTTGCCAATTGTCACAAGAACACAAATGTGATCGCCACCAGGAATGTATAAAGTTGAACACATAGCCTAATCAAACTAGACACCTAAGTTCGCTTCAAGAACAGAGGAAACCTAAAAACATGTGTCTTTCTTACAGGTGTTATTCCACAATTTCTAGGTGGGTTTAGCAGTACCACAGCTTAAGTGCAATATCTGGGAAGATAGAGTCATGTCTAAAAATAGTCAAGGGAGAAGCAAAGAAGTTAGAAGACCTCGGAGGAAGTTTTGTTTTCAAATATTTATACGTATGTAACTGAGTGTAATGACAGTTTGAATGATCAGACCTCGAAGTTATCTTTGTCTGTGTTACTTGTGGAAGTGTGTGATGCAATGACAGCATGTTTTATGTGTTCTACATTATTATAAATGGCGTGCAATTCAGGCCTAGTCAACCAAAGGTTATGCTTGTTAGTTACTACAGAACCAAGCATAATGTGAACCAATTGTTTGCTACATCCAGTAAGAAAAACCCGTTGCAAAAGGACTCCACTGTCAAGAAATCTAGCAACATAACAGGAAGTTTTACGAGCAAGGTAGTAAGACATGTGTGTGGTGGTATCCTAAGAACACCATATGGATACAAATGGAATTCCCAAGTCCAAAAAAGGGAAAATGTTAACCCAAACGTTAGTATGCCTCTAGGAATTGAAACTAGAACTTCTAATATTTTGGAACATAAGACTCCTAGGTGTTCCACTGTGTCAATATCCAATGTTCTTCTCTAATTTCTTTTGGCAGCTCGTCAGAGAATAATTTTATTCATCGTAGACTCTGGGTGCTCAAAGCACAATGACCGAAAATCTCAAGTTACTAACTATTTTGTGGAGAAATTTCTTGGAAACGGTGAAGTTTGGGAAATGATCAAAATGGCACAATTCTTGGTTATGGAGATCTGGTTTAGGTTCTATTACTATCATACAGGGTTTATTACGTCGAAGGGCTAATACAATTTATTCTCCGTGGTCAAATTATGTGATGCGGATTTGGAAGTTGCTTTTCGGAAGTCTACCTATTACATCCGTGATTTGAAGGGAAATGATCTTCTTAAAGGTTCTCGTGGCACAGATTTGTATTCCATTACTCTTCAAGACTCAACAACTCCCAATCCAATTTGCTTAATGGCTAAAGCAACATCGTCTCAAGCATGGTTATGGCATCGTCGTCTATCTCATTTAAACTTTGACACCATCAACTTGCTTTCAAAGAATAATATTGTGAATGGCCTTCCAAAATTAAAATTCATCAAAGATCATCTGTGTTCTTCTTGTGAGTTGAGAAAGCAAAAAGGTAAGTCTCTATTCAACTAAGACTATCCGAGCTCAAAGACCGGTTACAACTTATTACACATGGACTTATGTGGTCCAATAGGGTAGAATGCATTAAGAAGAAAATATGTTTTGATAATTGTTGATGACTTACTCCCGATATACTTGGAATTCTTGAGGTCAAAGACGAAAACACCTGGAGTTTCATGAT
The DNA here is from genome assembly GCA_026074375.1 of Tanacetum coccineum. Lineage (NCBI taxonomy): Eukaryota > Viridiplantae > Streptophyta > Magnoliopsida > Asterales > Asteraceae > Tanacetum > Tanacetum coccineum. The sequence goes on along the minus strand of BQNB010008012.1, from coordinate 84,154 downwards.
TTCCTCACACATTGTCCAAAGAGGACTTCATGCTTAAGTTACAACATTCGCAACTGACAAAGGCACGGAATTTCTTAATACAATCTCTTCATGCATACTTTGCAAAGGGGAATAGACGAAAACGTCAACTGCTCGAACAACATGAACAAAACGGCGTTGTCGAAAGACAGAACCGTACTTGTTGAGGCTGCTTCGAACAATGCTAAGCGCCGCTAAGTTCCTTTGTTCTTCTGGTGCTGAAGCACAATTGCAACAACATGTTTTTACTCAAAAATCGATTCAGTAATTCTTGACATGAGAAAACCAACCTTATCTATCATCATGCCCGAAACGTCTGTCTAAGTTCTTTCACATCTTTGGTTCTATCTGCTACATCATCAGAGATGGTGAAAATCTTGATAAAATGAAGGAAAAAGGTAATGCATGTATTTTTGTTGGGTATTCTACTCAGGTCAAAGCCTTAACATGGTATTTAACAAGAGAACAAGAATGATAGTTGAAAACATTCTGTTAACTTTGACGAATTACTCAAATGGCGTCAGATCACGTCAGTTCTGACCCCGGTCCACAATGTTCAACAACGGTACTTGAACAAGACAGTTTAAGTCCCGGTCCACAAAGTCAAGAAAATGTTACTCAAATTGCTGAGACAGTAACAACGTCAAATGAGCTGGAATTGCTATATAGTCCGATGTTCAGTGAATTACTCAATGGAACTTCTCCTGTTGTGTTAAAGTCTTCCGCTGTACACACTGCTGATAATCCTGATAAACGTCAACAACATAACACAACTCACACTTCTACAACAACCGATGTTGCAGATCCACCTCCATTGAACATTCATTCAACACATCAAACTCCATCTCAAGTACCAACTGTCACTGCACATGAGAACATTATTCAAGCAGAAACCAATACAGAAAATGCACAATTTGACGACGATGAATTTATCAACATCTTCAGTACACCGGTACAAGAACAAGGGGAGACATCGTCTCGTCATGTTGATACGTCAAACATGCATACTTTCTATCAACACCATCCTTCCGCACAACGTTGGACAAAAGATCATCCATTAGAACAAGTCATTGGAAATCCGTCTGAATCAGTGAGAACAAGACGTCAGCTAGAAACAGATGGCGAGATGTGTATGTTCGCACTCACCGTGAGTCGAACCGAACCAAGAACCAGCGCATAGCCATGGTTTGATTCTGCATGGATTGAATCAATGCAGGAAGAACTTCATCAGTTTGATCGATTAGATGTATGGGAATTAGTCGACAGACCACTTTGCAAAAATGTCATTAACTTAAAATGGCTCTGGAAAAACAAACGTGATGAGGAAAATACTGTCATTCGTAACAAATCTCGTCTTGTAGCTAAGGGATATGCTCAAAAGGAAGGAATTGATTTCGAAGAGTCATTTGCACCAGTTGCTCGGTTGGAAGCTGTACGATTGTTCATTGCGTATGCTGCACACAAATCATTTTAGTGTACCTAAATGGTAGTTAAAACTTCATTTCTTTATGGGACCTTAAAAAAGAAGTGGTACGTAAACCAACAGAGGATTTGTAGAACCATATCATCATGAACAAAAGATTTACCGTCTCAAGAAAGCATTATAATGATCTCAAACAAACCCCCCCCCCCCCCCCCCCCCCCCCCCCCCACCCCCCCCCCCCCCCCCCCCCCCCCCACCCCCCAAAAAAGCACTAGAGGTGGTACTGATGAACTCTCCAACTTCCTGGTATCCAACGGATCTCAAAAGGTTCTATTGATCCAACTCTGTTCATAACTAAACATAGGGAAGACATACTGCTTGTGCAAATTTACGTTGATGACATAATTTTTGGTTCTACGAACCCAAATCTTTCAAACAAATCGGATTTGGAAAAAACTAATGCCCAGAAGTTTGACATGTCTATGATGGGGGAGTGAAATTCTTTTTAGGAATTCAGATCCCACCAATCCCTCGTGGTTATCTTTATAAACCAAGCTAAGTATGCTCAAGAGATACTTAAAAAGCATGGTATGACCTCATGTGATAGCATTGGTACTCCAATGGCTACAAAACACCTTGATGCTGACTTGAGTGGTACTCCGGTCGACCAAACGAAATATCGTAGTGTTAGCCTTAAAATATGGTGACATATCAGAATTACATTAGTTTTCATTAGGCAAGAACTACAGGGACTAGAACTGTTAAGATAGTATAGTGTCCCTTGTCTTGACCTATATATACCCCCTCCATACTTCCATGGAGGGGTGAGGATTCATTTTGTAAAAAGAGTGTGTGTTCTTGTTTCTCTCTCTAGACACACCACTCTTCCCATCTTTTTCTTTTCTCTCTAATAATATGGCTAAACATTTGTTCAATCCTCCCCGACCTCCGGATCTTTCTTGTTAGCTAGTGATTTCTTATTGTTAACAATTGGTATCAGAGCTAACCAGGGGTGTTTTGTATCATGTGTTTGTTGTTCATGTTCCGGTTACTGTTCATGTTACTGTTCCGGTTACTATTCACAGTTCACTGTTCATTTTTTTACACTTTTTATGAATTCTTTTTTGGTTCTTTGTTCTCTAAATGTCACAAAAAGATAACTGATACGAAAACCAGATCCAAGATTATAGCTATGGCGGTTTGGTTTTTTGGTGGTTTCTGATGAAGACAAGAATAAAAGGACGATTGTACGTTTTTGGTTTTTATGAAGAAGGAGCCGAACTAGTTTTCATTATCAAACCGAACGAGTCATTTTTTTTAGTTGAGCCGAACTAGTTCATTTCAACAACAGCCGAACCAGTGGCATTCTAGTTTGAACCGAACGAGATATGCTCTTAAGGAGTCGAACGAGTGAATTTACAACATCAACCGAACGAGTGATGTTGTCAAACAACCGAACTAGTTGAAGTTACAAGAGCCGAACAAGTTTCATTGTGCATCAGCCGAACGAGTAACAAACCCTTGTGAACCGAACAAGCTGATATAAGAATAAACCGAACGAGTCCTCTTTTCTACAATCGATCGAGTGGAGCCGAAGGAAAAGAACCGAACGAGTCTAAGTTCTTCAAAGAGCCGAACTAGTCATGTTTATATAAGGACCCGATCTAGTTCTCATGTGAAAACCGACAAGAATCAACCGAGTCTAACTCGGTTCTTACCGAGTTTGACCTCAGTGTAACTCATTGACGTCATGTTCCCACAACACATCAACAGCCTTCACAATCATCACAATCAAATCCGACTCGATCTTCCTAATCCCATCGTCACATCATTTCATCTCCATCCATCCTCCAAGACTCGAAACGACAATACAAATCATGATCTCAGTTACAATTACTTTCGTGTTGTAAAAAAAATATTCCTGACAATCATAAGATCGAGAACACGAAAGTAAAATATCCTCATCGATCGTGATTATACAACCTTTTTTCTTATTTATGAAATTATAGAATGATTTATAACAACCATGTTAAAATCAATCTTTGTTTCGAATGGAATAGACTCAAACCTGAAACGAATTTAAACCCACCTGAGACCCTTTAAAATAGATCTTGAAGACGATCGTTCTTGTGGTCTATTCACTTCGTTGGTGTGATTGTAAGTGGGTTCACAAAGATTAAGGAGGTTTGGTGTTTATGTAGGAGCTGTTGTAACTGAGATTGTTAGTGAGATGGGAGTTTAGATTGGAAGAGATGGAAGTGATCTGTTGTTTTTGGAAAGAGATGGGAATGTTGACTGTGTTTTTTTTGTGAGAATGATTAGGGTTCAAACAATTAGGGTTTGATTTGTTTATATCTATTTTTTTTATGGAACCTGGTTAATTGGTTTAGGTGATGGGCTGTTGGGTCTTTACCATTATGATGGGCCGATTATTGTTATAGATAGTTTACATGGTGGGCCGAGTTCTTAATCAGATAGATTGGGTCGTGTACAAAGTTAGGCTTGTAGCAGCCGAATTTAAATGGTGATGGACTTGGGCTGGTTATTTTGCTTATCCATATTAGTAGCATATGGGCCGAGCATAATTGGTGATGGGCTATGATGGTTTGGGCTGATGGATTTAACAGGCCGGGTATAAAATGCTATCAGGACTACGTTAGATAGGACGATGTTTATCCGTTAACAACAATTCAAAACAACATTTGTCCTAGCTTAACAACATTAAACATGAACAACAACACAACAAACACGATACATAACACTACCAACGATCCGAATAAGATTTACTAAAACGTCAAACGGCTAAAGATTCAGACTACGATGACAAGTGATCACGAAGTTGATTTGGTATCCATTATTTGAGCTTGAAGTTGGGTTTCACGAAGGCGTCTACTTATTTCATCATCGAGACTTCCTTCTATTTGCTGACCCCTTTTCTTCCAAACCCAACTCTATACGATTGTTGACTTGCTTGAACGTAAAACGGTTATGATTGAGCACTTGAATTTCTAGTTACCCAGATGTCAGGGGTGGTTGGGTTGCAGACCTGGTTAACTATCACTTAAAGGAGTTACATTGTAGTACTTCTAGCGCGCGACTACACGCAGAAGACGATGTGGATAATTTCAAGAGGTGTTGTACTTCTTATACTTTTCTGGTTGGGTATAGAGTACTTATAGATTTAATCTTGCACCGTTCTTCAATCAACAACAGTGCAAGCTTAAGTAACAAATTTGGGGGATTTTACTTCATTTTCAAGTTTAGTATATCGGGTTTATTTCACCAAGTGATCACAGCAATAGCCGACAGAATACGAGGTTGGTAAGTTAGCCAGAGAGTTTCAAGGTTGAGATGTAATCAGCAATTCTCATGGGATTCCAAGACAATGGTACTTCACAGTTTAAGTACAATTTTCAAAGTTCTTCAACGACATTCATATACAAGACCTTGATTATACCAAGTTTTCTTGATTCTTGCTTCATTTCCTCTACGGTTTCTGAAGATAAGAGGGTAATGCTTTGTTTGGATTTCAAAGTTTGTGCTTAAGACAAGAACTTCTCGAGTATATGGGCGTACACGACAATGATACTTCCGAGAGTTCGCAACCATCATGGGGGAAAATGTGTACATCCGGGACTTAGTTGACTTTGATGTTACCATGTCAACTTCCAGGGGGAAGTAGTGTATACTACTTAACTTAGCATGGTTTATGAAGTATACTGCATATGTGAGAAGAATTGATGTTGATTTCTCGCATGCACCCCTGAATGAATATTCACCAAGCCCTAATGACAAGAAGCAGTTGTCGTTGGTGTGGTTTGACTTCTATAAAATTCCGCTGTGCACGTCAATGACAAGTAGAAGATTGTTCAAGCTACAACAAAGTTTCAGAATTTGTTTAAGATAGGGATGTTGGTTTGGGGGGAAGCTGATTCAGAAACTTCGCCAAAAAGGAGTCTATGAAGAAAGCTTTTCAAGACATGCTGCATGGATTGGGGGGAAGTTAATCCAGTTCATGCATACTACAAATGGTTCCTGTAAAGTAAAGAATTGAAGACCAAGCCACGGAGTTACAGTTTCAAAGACAAGGAGAACTTCGAAGACATCTTCAGCTTTGGAAGCGCTTTGGAAGACATTATTTATGTTGTATTTGTACAAGATAGGAACAATGTAAGTAATTCCATATGTCCACATATTGGGGGAAGAATGTTAGCCTTAAAATATGGTTACATATCAGAATTACATTAGTTTTCATTAGGCAAGAACTACAGGGACTAGAACTGTTAAGATAGTATAGTGTCCCTTGTCTTGACCTATATATACCCCCTCCATACTTCCATGGAGGGGTAAGGATTCATTTTGTAAAAAGAGTGTATGTTCTTGTTTCTCTCTCTAGACACACACCTCTTCCCATCTTTTTCTTTTCTCTCTAATAATATGGCTAAACATTTGTTCAATCCTTCCCGACCTCCGGATCTTTCTTGTTAGCTAGTGATTTCTTATTGTTAAGATATCAAGACTATCTAGGGAGATTGTTAGCAAGCTTTCAAGAAGATGCAAAGTATGAGCATGTTGGTCAAGACACAAGATCGCAAGGTGGCAAAGATGAACAAGACAAGCAAGGAAAAGATTTAAAGATCTCGGACATAAAGACGAAGTCAAAAGACAATGACAAAGGCTCAAGATCAAAGATCACAAAGCATGAAGGAACAAGCCTACAACGAATTCAGAGACCAAGACCACAAGATCTTAACGACAAAAGCAATCTCATTGATCTCATGAAGGAGTGTCACAATGAACTCACTTCGGGGGAGATTGTTAGCCTCAAAATATTGAGTCGAACAATGGAAGTTCGTTCATAATTATATTAGGTCTGGTCCATAAATTAAAGTACGGTTGTATTAGGGCTAGAGGGTAAACGGGCTCGTAAATTGTAGCTAATATTGTATGTGTATCGGGCTAAAGCCCAAGTCAATCCCGAGCCCGGCCCAAGTAAAAGCCCACACGCCCCATGTAGTTGTGTAGGGTATATATACCATTTTCCTTTATGGAAAATGGTGTTGATTCTCATTTGTTATTTTCATATTTGCAGATTAACCAATTTATTTTTCTACTATTTATTTCTCTCATCTACTTCTCTCTAAATTTCTTTCATATCTTCTTATCTTATTTTTCTTGTTTCAATAATGAAGTGAAGGTGATATTAGGTTCCAACATTTGGTATCACTCGCCTCGGGTGGGTTTAGTGGTTTCGTTGTGATTGTATTGAGCTTATTATCATTCGGCTTATTTTTACTTATTTTCTAGCTTATTTGCTTAATGTTTAGATAAGTTTGTTTGGTTTATTTAAAATTTCATTTTTTTTAAAACTTGTTACACTAGTTGGGCTGGTTTACTCGGTGGGCTAATAAAGTTGTTTTTATATCATTAAAACTGTTTTTGGTTTGTTTCATCTCAAAACAGTTTTGTGGTTGGCTTGTTTTTTTCTTTATTTCATCTCAAAACAGTTTGTTAAACAATTTTGTGGTTGGTTTGTTTCATTTTTTAAGTTTTAATAGCTTAGTCTTGTTCTATATCAAGAGCTAGACTAAGTACGCTCAGTAAGCCTATGAGTATATACGCATACCTAGAGTAGTAAGCCTCAGACACTCCTCCGCCCCCCCCCCCTATCCCCTCCGAGACGCATAAGTGAAACCCCCCCCCCCTATCTAATTCCAACCATAGCGACCCCCGACGCATTGCTGTGCCCTCTTTTGCGTTTCGTAGCCGGTGCCCCCACTCGCATTTTTGTGGTCCCATATCGGTCTCTATACACAAGCAAGAACACGACCAAGCTCTCCCCACTATAATAGCAAGAAGATAAGGACGGTTGTTTGATAAATCTGTGGAAGAGGAACACGTTTCTAGTTTTTTCAAGGATAGACCGAACAATGTGAAATCCCAAGAGAATCGATACGAATTTGTGAATGCGTGAAAATATTCAAAACAGAACCAGTTAAAGGTCACTTGTAAATTCCGATCGAGTCAAAGTTACCATCAGTTCCGGAACGAGTATAACCTTTATGAACGAACTAGCTTCTCACCTTAGGAAAGTCGAACGTGACTTTGCTTTGAAAGAACGAAGTAGTTATGACGAGAGTGAGACGTCCAGAACGAGTGTAACTTTGAATGAGCCGAACGAGTGTCATTTTATAAGAGCCGAACGAGTATAATTATAAAAGAGCCGAACGAGTTTTTTACTAGTGCAAACCGAACTAATTCTCGAGAACAAGTCTATACTCGTTTAAGTGTTTTCGGTTTTCGGTTTTTCATGTGTCGTTAAATCTTCAGACTTAAGGCGCTATTACCGTTGCAGATCGTGAACATCGTTTCTTCAACGTGGATATATTTGGTTTTTCACCGACGTAACCGTAAAATCGCGGGATTAAATTTACATTCGTTATTTTGTTATTAAGTTTTAAACGAAATAGAGAAAAAAAAATAGAGGGAAAGTTGTTATTAATAAACTAATTACAAAGTTGTCACATGCAGTCCCTCAACTAAAAGACAATTTAAAAGCTAGTCCTTTGTTTGGTTAATAAACCCTCATTGTTAATAAACTTTACACGTGTTGTCCCTATTGAGATTTGATCAACTCTGTTAATCATTTCAGCTCAATTTTGTGCACGTTTGCCGTTTTTTTTTTTTTAAGCTCATTATTCGTTTTCAAAAGCTTACGTTCTTCATCGGGCAACAACGATTTCACAACAACAATTTATTTTCATGGTTTTTTCTTTGATTTAGTAAAATCTCGTGAAATACTCTTGTATTTCTCGGTTTGTCAAAAGACTTGTAAATCCCGTTTAAATAGTTTTCACTACAACAACAATCACTGTTACCTACTTAGATCCTACATATCATTTTTCACTTAATAGATCTTAAATCTTTCAACATGACTACTCCAATTGTAACTTCCACAAACCGACAGTCACAAACTGATAACAACATAATGGCAGCTGGTTCAAGGGATCGTCACCATTGCTTGCAACAGGACGATATGCACAAATGGCGATCAGATTTCTTACGATACATTGATACATGACCGAATGTGATGCCTTTATCGGGAAGTGCATTCATTATAGGTCCTATTCTCCAAACGATTTGTCACAGCACCAGCTGTTGTTCCTTGCAATAAGGACTTCTCCACCAGTGCCTGACTCAAAACAACAGTCGATGACAGTTATGAATATGACTCCTGAAACAGAGCTCATTTTAAATCGAAAAAAGAAGCGATTCATTGATTATTGATGGCAATTGGAGATGAAATTTACTCAAACTGTTGATGCATGTCAGACAGTCATGAAATTGTGGGATGCAATCGAAAGGCTACAACACAGGTGAATCACATCAATATTCCAGATGTCATGACAAACTTATTTCGGGGAGTTGAGTTTTGTCAATTCACCTCTCTACGATGGAGAAAAACAATTGAGTCTTACTACACAAGTATCTTCAAGATGATGAATGAAATGATCAGAACCAATTTGACCAGTTGCTACGATGCTAGTCAATGTTCAAATTTCTTCAACAACTCTTCAACCAGAGTTGCTGTCATCAACCGAAAAATACACTTATTGAATCATCTGATAAAATATATTATTTTATATCCTAAATTTTCTAATCAACATAAAATAATCTATATAACATTTCATAAAATGATGAATGAAATGATCAGAAACAATTTGACAGTTGCAACGATGCAAGTCAATGTTCAATTTCTTCAACAACTTCAACCAGAATGGTCAAGATTTGTCACAATTGTGAAGCAACAACACAAGTTGGATGAAGTTTCATACCATAAGCTCTTTGACATTCTGAAACAATACCAAAAGGAAGTTAATGAACTCCGTGCTGAAAGAATGGCCAAGAATGCTAACCCATTAGCACTTGTTGCTACTGCTCAAACACTTCAAGACCCTTATTACCAAACATCAAAACCTCACAAATCATATGCACCAACATCAAAAGCTTCACTTCCAACCAGATCTCATGCAACTACAAGATACAAAGGCAAAGAGATAGCCAAACCAATCACACCACCATCTGAGTCAGCTTCTGAAGAAGACAGTGATCCTGAACAAGCTCAGAAGGATAAAGACATGCAGAAAAATTTGGCTCTCATTGCAAAGTACTTCAAGAAACTCTACAAACCTACCAACAACAACCTCAGAACTTCCTCAAACACCAGAAACAAGAATGTGGATACTACTCCAAGGTACAAGAATGACAATCAGACTGGACAGTTTGGGAATCAGAGGGCAGTGAATGTTGTTGGGGCTAGGGAAACTGTAGGTGGTCCAGTAGTGCAACAGTCTGGGATACAGTGTTTTAACTGCAAGGAATTTGGTCATTATGCTAAGGAATGCAGAAAGCCAAAACGGGTTAAAGACTCCACGTATCACAAGGAAAAGATGTTGCTGTGTAAACAAGCTGAGAAAGGTGTTCAACTTCAAGCAGAGCAATCTGACTGGCTAGCAGACACGGATGAAGAGATTGATGAACAAGAGTTGGAAGCACATTACAGTTACATGGCAAAGATTCAGGAGGTTCCTAATGCAGACTCAGGCACAGACGCTGAGCCATTGGAACAGGTACAATACGATACTGACGATAATGTGTTTGCCAATGACATACAACATTTTGACCAATCTGAATCCATTAGTAACACATGTGCAGTGGAAACGGATGATAGTAATGTCACTCCTGACTCACCGGATATGTGTGATAATGATATTCAGGATGACCAAAATGATGTAGAATGTGATGATGAGCGTGTTGCACTTGCTAATTTAATTGCTAATTTAAAGCTTGATGTCGATGAAAATAAAAAGATTCAAAAGCAATTAAAGAAAGCAAATGCAACGTTAACTCAAGACTTAACTGAGTGCAAATCTATTCTTGCGGAAACTAGTAGAACTCTAGGAGAATCTAATAGTATTCGGGATAGTTGCTTAGTTGCACTTCAAAATAAACAGACTGAGTTTGAGAGGTACAAGGCCTTTAATGATCGTACAGTTGACTATGACAAACTTGAACATAAGTTAAATGAAGCTCTAGGACTAATAGCTCAAAAAGAAATTGACATAAAAGAAGGTTTAAAAGTGAAAGCCTACGAAATTTCTGTTGTCAAAGAGAAACATGAGAAAACAAAGGTAAAGATATTGACAAAATGATTTCAATGGAAAACCAGATAAAGTTTTTGAATGAAATTGTTTACAAACAGAGTCAATCAATCCAAACCATTCATATGTTAGCACCCAAATGCCCTACATTTAATGGAAGACCTACCTTTGCCAATCCAAGGTACCTCAAAAAGGCTCAAAATGAGATACCATGTTTGTATGCGATCCCACATGACCAATCTGATCCTGCAAACAGACTCGTCCCCGATAGGGAAGAGACTCAGACTCTTGAAGAAGAGAGTCGATCAAAATTGAATAAAGACTTAGTGAAACCTTTTGACTACACAAAGTTAAATAGTCTTTATGAAATTTTCAGACTCATCCCCGATAGTGAAGAGATCTTGACTCTTGCTGACAAGAGTCGATCTAAATTGGAATAAGACTTAGTCAAACCATTTGACTACACGTAGTTAAATAGTCTTTATGACATTTTCAAACCCCAACCCAGCATAATAAAATCAGTTCGCACAGGCGAAATGAAATAAGAAAGAAAATGTGGAGAAAATCATTTGTAAAAACAAAACCAAATGTTTTCAAAAACATAGATTTCTTACCAGTGTCTAAATCAGTAAGCAAAAGTAGACAAGCATATAATGTCATGACAAACAACATCAATCATCTGAACGAACTCGTCAACCAAGCATGTACAAAACATATCAAACGGCCCATCTTATATCTTCGACACCCAACTGCTCAAGATAGAAATCTTAATTAAGAAATGTTTGATTGCCCCTTGCCCCTTAAGACTGCAGGATGTTAGTCCGCGCGTTTATACATGAACTTAAGAAAGAAATGCATGCAGATTTAAGTACGTTTGAATCTCTTAAGATGAACTTGATGAACTTGAATCTGATAAGGCATGAATTTTCCAACATGTATGATAAGCTTTTCAAGAATGTGTGTCTAAGAATGTTATTGTTCTTAACTTGTTAACTGTTCATCTGATATAGATGAACACTGAATTACAAATGCTTAATCATCATAAAGTCATGGAATGGAGACGTCTTGCACAAAAGCTATCTGCACAAACATGATTTATTATGTAAAGGAGAATTTACACGAGCTTTTACACATTTTTCTAGATATTAGAAAAACACTCAAATTTCTCATGAACATACGCTTACACGAATGTCAATACAGCTAAAAATGACAAAGTTTGCAAAAAAAGGCGTCCAATGTTTTTCAAAAAGAACGGGAACAAACTGTTGAAATACAAGATTTGAAAGCTCAACTGCAAGCAAAACATGGCAATAAATGAGATTGAAAAAACTCCCGTTCAAAAATTGCAAGGGAAAAATCTGTAGACCCTAAGTTATAAACCATCCTGATGTTCGACAACCAAATTGCTCAAAGAATATCCAAAACCATCAGTTTTAGGAAAAACCGGCTCCGTTTTCAAACCTCTTAGATGAAAATAATTTTACAAAGTAAAAAAGTCGGTTTTAAAAACTAATGATCAAGAGAGTTTAACAAAACCAGAGTCACCTCTAAGAATTTAACCTACCACAGACAGCAATGCCTAGCTGTAAGAAACACAAATGTGATTAAACCAGCTGCACGCTATGCATAGTAGTAACACACCAGACAAGCACCACAGTTGAATCAACTTTTAGATCCTAATCCTCGCGCTACTACATTTACAGGAGTAGCTCACACACCTAAAATTTAGCAGACCACATATTAAGCCTAAGGAGCAATCAAATGAAAGATAAGGTTCGTGCCATACACTAGTCATGCAAAGCTTTAAGAAGACTGAAGAAGAAGAAACACCCTAGATTTCTAGTATTTCTAATAAAACAAAGTCCGTCAACTGCGTGTAATGACAGTCTAAATTCCAATCTTCGAATGCTAATGCTGTTTGTGCAACTTGTGGAAAATGTGTGTTAATTCGAATCATGATGCTTGTTTTCAAACTACATTGAAAATGACGAGAATGCTAGAACTAAGAAGCCTATTGTAGTGCCCTATTAGTACTAGGAAACCCAAACGTCAGCGAACAAATCTTTGCAAACACCCCATAAGAAACAGTTGCATCAGAATCCCTACCAACAAGTTTCCAAGAGTTTACTTTTAGGATCTAAACTCAGAAAACAAAAAAGGCAAGAAAATGGTGGATAGCCCAACGATGTCCTTCATCATATACATGGTTCCGAAAATCCAGAAGAAATGGGTTCCTAGAAACTCAAAAGAAATGGTACTCAAATACACCAAAGCAATGGGATACCTAAGTAGGAATGAAAGTGTTGCTAACAGAGTTATTTTTTTGCCATAATAAATACACTAGGATAACTAATGTCTTGAAACTCACAAACACTTATAGGATCCAATTTGTCATGTGTTCCAATCGTCCTCTACATCTCTTGCAGATTAGTACTAGACTCTAACCTATTCATTGTTGACTCTGATGCACCAAGCAAATTGACGGGACAATGTATCACTGAATGTGCAATTTTGTTGACAAATTCTTGGGTACCGTTCGCTTTGGCAATGATCAATTTGCTCCAATTCTTGGTTATGGAGATTTGATTCAAGGAAATATCACGATCAAACGGGTTTACTACGTCGAAGGTCTCAATCACAATCTTTTCTCAGTTGGTCAATTCTGTGAATGCGATTTGGAGTTTGCATTCGACAGACATCTACGTGATATGTTAGAGATCTTCCAGGTAGAAACGACTTACTAACCGGTAACGGGATCTGATCTCCAAACCATTTTCTCTTCAAGACACAACTTTATAACTCAATCTTCTGTCTATGGCTAAAGCACTCAACTCAAGCATGGTTATGGCATCGAAGGCTTTCTCATCTCAACTTCGACTACATAAACTTGCTTTCAAAGAAAGATATTGTGATTGGTTTACCGAAACTGAAGTATGTCAAGGATCATCTATGTTCCTCTTGTGAAGTGAGTAAAGCAAAACGAAGCTCATTCAAGTCAAAGACTGTTCCAAGTTCAAAAGGTCGGTTGAATTTGCTTCACATGGACTTATGTGGTCCATGCGGGTTGCACGCATCATTGGGAAGAAATATATTCTGGTAATTGTCGATGACTACTCAAGATACACCTGGACACTCTTTCTACGTTCCAAGGATGAAACACCAGAAGTTTTAAAAGAATTTCTCACGATGATCCAACGAAATCTTCAAGCCCTAGTAATTTCTGTTCGCACTGACAGAGGCACTGTAGTTCTTATAAACCAAACACTTACTGACTTTCTTTAAAGAAGAAGGAAATTGAGCACAGACTTCTACTCCTTGCACACCTGAACAGAACGGCCTGTCGAAAGACGAAACCCACTCACGTTGAGGCCCACTGGCTCGAACAGATGCATTCAGTCTAAACTTCCTTAATTCTTTTGGCTGAAGCAAACGCAACCAGCATGCTATACAAAACAGATCAATCATCATCCCAACTTATGAAAAACGGCATATCACCTCATTAATGACAGAAAACCTCTCAATCAAACACCTTCACAACATTGTTATACATGCTAACCTAACCAGAGATGGGTGAAAATTTGGATAAGATGAAAGAAAGAAGGGGATTCATGCATTTTGGTGGATACGCCACTCAGTCAAGGGATGCGTTATACAACAAAGAACAAGTGCTTGATAGATGAGAACCATCCTCTCAGATTTATGAATTTACAAAGAGATTCTGAGACAGTCTTTGCTAAGACACTTCAGGCCTCGTTCCCAAACGACAAAAGGCGTCAGATTATGACAACCCTGACCCCGCACCAGAACTACAAAATGTTTCTCCTTCAGCAGATACAACAGTTCCATCACAACAGGAGTTGGATCTTCTTTTTGGTCCTTTGTACGATGAATTTTTCAATGATGGTGCTTCTCGTGTCAACAAGTCTTCTTCTCCCACTGATAATTCTGCTCCACAAGACACACACCCTTCAACGAATATTCAACCTACATCAGAACCATCAACTCCTACAAACACTCATGCTGAGGAAAACACCGATGATCAAGCAGAATTTACCAATCCTTTCTGTACACCGGTACAAGAAATTGCTGAGTCTTCCTCACGCAATATTGGTAATTCAAATGTGCATACCTTCAATCAACCACAAGATTCTGAATATCGATGGACAAAAGATCACCCATTAACTCAAGTTCGTGGAAATCCATCCAAGCCAGTGCAAACAAACACACTTAGTCACAGATCCTGAAATGTGTATGACGGCACTCACCGTTGAGTATTGTTAACCGAAAAACATTAAGGAGCAAGGCAGATTCAGCATGATAAAGCAATGCAGGAGAACTTCATCAGTTTGACAGACTACAAGTCTGGGAACTCGTTGACAAACCTTTTGGCAAGAACGTAATCAAGCTAAAGTGGTTATGGAAAAACAAAAAGGATGAAGACCAAACTGTAATTCGCAACAAAGCACGACTTGTAGCCAAGGGTTATGCTCAGGAAGAGGGATTGATTCGACGAATCATGTTGCTCCAGTTGCTCGCTTGAGGCTGTCAGCTCTTTGTCGCATATGCTGCACACAAGTCTTTCAATTATACCAGATGGACGTGAAAACGGCATTTCATAATGGTCCATTAAAAAAGGAGGAGGGTTATGTTGCCACAACCCATGACGGATTTCAGTTGATCCTGATGCAACCCGACAAATTTTTACCAGCTAAAGGAAAGCTCTATATGGATGAAACCAGCTCCGAGAGCCTGTTAGATGAACTCTCAAAATTCCTGATTTCCAACGTGTTATACTAAAGTTTCAGTGACGCCGACCTTATTCACGATAAAATACGGGAGGACTTCTACTTGTGCAAATTTACGTTGATGACATTATTTTTTGGTTCCACAAAACCTAATTAACAAACGGTTTTGAAAAATTAATGTAAACGGTAGATTGAGATCCTTAATGGGGGAAATAAATTCTTATTAGACTTCAAGATCCACCATCCCCACGAGGTATTTTTATCAATCAGGCCGAATACCTTTAGAGATTCTGAAAAAACATGGTAGGAAAAAGGACAAAGCATAGGTACATCTCAATGGCTACGAAACCAAAATTAAACAACTTGAAGTGGATGTAACCCGTAGACCAACTACAATCCGTAGCAAAAATCGGGGTCACTCATGTATCAAACATCTATGTAGACCAACATTGTGCAAGCATTAATGTTATTTGTAATGATATCAAGCAGACTCGACTGACAAACACCATAAAGCGGTTAAAAGGATCTTTCCAGATACTTAAGAGTACCATTCACATGGGACGCTGGTAGTCCGAAGGGTTTTTCTGTCTTTGAACTAACAGCTTTTCAGATGCCGATCATGCCGGTTTTTTTGGTTGATACTCGCAAAGCACTTCTTGGGAATACAGTTCCTAGGATGATAAGTTAGTCAGCTGGATTCAAATAAAGCAGGATTGTACTGCAATGTCATCAGCAAAGGCTGAATACATGGCGTTATCTGCAAGTTGTGCTCAAGTAATGTTATGCCGACACACTTACAAGATTATGGCTTCAACTACAACAAATACTTTGTATCGATCTCAGTCAGCCAAGCAATCCGTGCACCCGTGCAGCACTCCCGTACCAAGCACATCCATACTCGGTATCATTTCATCAAAGAACAGGTTGAAAATGGTATAATTGAACTATACTTTGTCAGAACTGAATACCAATTGGCTGACATGTTTACTAAAGCCCTTCCTGAAGAAAGGTTTCAGTATCTCGTCAGACAAATTGGTATGAGATGTTTGACTCCAGCAGAACTGGAGGTTCTGACAAAAGAATCTGCTTGATACTTCATCAAACATCAACATGTACATATCTTTGCAAAAAGAAAAATACAAAAATATAAAATTTCAAAAAGAAAATACAAAATCAAAAAATCAGAAAATGTTTCAAAAAAATATTCTTCTCGACATGTCTCTTGGAATCGATAACATTTACGTACCTAGAAATGTTGATTAATATCGACACGGGCGTGTAAATGAAGTTCGAACAGGAGTTTCAAAAGTTTTCAAAACATGTCATTTCTAAGTTTTCTTAATGGCTGTACAAATATCAGTACGTAACCCGGACTTCAAATAAAGGAAAGTTTATCTATAAAGATAACTTATCCTAACAACGAGAAATTCAACGTTTCTCGGTCTTGAGCTGTTCTTACAAGACATTCAAAGTTTTAAGCTCAAGAAAAAGGATAGTGTACGCATAATGTCGCTTACCTTAAGTTTGGAAGAGAAGTCTTCTAACATGATGTTTTTCAAAATGTTGAACACAATTTTTCAAGAATTTCTCACTGACGATTCATAATCTTTCAAAATTGTGTGTTCAACACTCCATCTTTCAAGGGGGAGTTTTTTCGAAAAACAACATTTAATGAGTTTGGATACATCATCTCACGACCATTCTTATGTATTCAAACCATCAAAAAGTCTCTTAATAACAACAAGATAATAATGACAATTCAATAGAATGATAGTTATAAGATGACTAAGTGTTCAACCTCAATTTTATATCGATTTTACAACTTGGTACCATATTATTTGGTGTCCAAACATATTAAAATTGAGGGACAAGATGACACAGTTCCAAATAATTCATCTAACTTCAACGTTTTTTCCCATGCCTTTCAAACAAATTTTAATCACACATATTTCAAAATCAGTGAACTTAAATTAAAATAAGGGGGAGAAATGTAATTAAAATGTGATCTAAAAGACTCAAAGTGCTATTCGGAAAAGGTTTTATGGTTACGATCTCATACCCTACAACATCTTATTTCACGACGATTCTGAAGTCATAAGGTGCCTCGTATGGTAGAATTGTCCGATGATCCAACCAAACCCGGAGGGATCTAACCCAAGGCACTCCAATAGTTAAAATAGCATCCTTAGTAGGATTGGAGAATGAATTGTGTAAAAGGAAGAATGCCGACTAAGATTGAGCTAAACACTGAACAAAACACAACAAGGTGTAGTAACACGTCTTGGTAAGCCTTGAAGGGTTTAAGATGAAAAAGGAAATGTAATGGATAAAAGAGTTTAAAGAAAGTCGCCCTCCACACAACTTAGGAAGAAACCGGGTCGAATACCTAATCTGTCAAGAATCACAATGTTGAATGCTGACATTGAAGACGACATCAGGACCCAGTGATGCAATGCACAACCCTTATTCCCAGCCATTCGGTTCTCTCAAAAGAACTTGTCTCATTTGTCACGGAGATACCCACGACTTCTATTGACTTTTCTCATTCCGAGTTAAGTTAATATTGAATAGGTAGCCATCTGCTCCCAGCCTCGATTACTAAAACCCAAACGCACTAATCGAGTCTAAGAGCCCAAGAGATCATCAAATAAATCTCATTAGGTACACATTACATGAAAATAAATTTATTGGGGTGGGGGGGGGGGTGGGGGGGGGGGGGGGGAGGGGGGGGGGGGGGGGGGGGGGGGGGGGGGTGGGGGGGGGATAAAAAAAACAAACACTTATGAACATCATTAAATTCACTAGCTGTTAACAAGAGTCCCTACGCATTATCCTTGATTTTGCCAGAATATTCATAGTGATACCTTTAGAAGCACAATGACGAATAAATCCTTCCAGTGCATCATCCGAACAGCACTGATGTAGGTGACTTGCGAGATTCTATAAGAGTCAAACCGTGTCAACTGGAAAAAAGATGGTGCGATTCAATTGTGAATCAAACGTTTCCAGAAATGAATTGACGACCACAATCAGAAAGATAGTAACTATCTATTCACTCCTTACCGTTTTTTCTGCTTTGAGACGTTTCCCAATGAAACAAGCAAGCATGGTAAATCTAATACATATGTGTTAAGAAGATCCTACGCTTGAGCTGGAAACCCTGTCAAGGAGACCTTTGAATCTAACTAATCACCGAAACAGTAATTTAATTACTGTAAAACGGTCCTACAGAACCGAGTAATCTAACCAATCTGACAATGACAAAAGCCATAATTCGTCCACACCTTTATTGCTAACTGTTTTATTTCAGGATACAAAAAGATGGAGATGGTGATGCCTCATTCCAGCTGAATCAAGATTCATACCACATGCTCATGCTCAACTAAAAGACATTCTATAGCATCAAGATTCAAGAATCATAAAAGCTCAAGAATTAAAGACAAAGACTTCCCGCAAACTCTGATATTAAAGATAACTCCTCAGAAATCAAGCTTCGGAAGATTGTTATAAGCTTTCATATGACAAAGTATGACATGTTGTTAAGACACAAGATCCAAAGTGGCTAAGACGACAAACAAAAGATAAAAGATTTAAAATCTCGACAAAAAGACAAAGTCAAAAGACAATGACAAAGGCTCAAGATCAAGAGCACAAGCATGAAGGACAAGCCTACAACGAATCAGAGACCAAGACCACAAGACTTCAAACGACAAAAGCCATCTCATTATCACATGAAGGAGGTCACAATGAACACACTTCGGGAGAATTATTAGGCCTCAAAATAATGAGTCGAACAATGAAAGTTCGTTCATAACTATATTAGGTCTCTAGTCATTAAATAATTATACGTTGTAATAGGCTACACGGGTAAACGGGCTCTTAAATGTAATCTAACCGGTCACGTGTATCGGGCGAAAGCCCAAGTAATCCCGAGCCCGGCCCGTAGAAATACCAAGGCAAAAAGCCTCTTGTATTAAGTATAAATTCCCTGCTCCAAGTATGGAGAGGGGGTTGGTTCTTGTTAATTCTCATTTGTAATTTTGCAAGTAATCTTCCATCTTTTTCTTCTCTCTACCTTTCTCTCTCTAACTTCTCTCTAAACTTCTTCCATATTCTCTCATCTTATTTTCTTGTTTCTACAATGAAGTGTAAGTGATATATTGGGTTCCGACACAAATAATAAAACGTCTGTAACTGCGTGTAATGACAGTTTGAATGCTAAGACTCGAATAGAACTTTTGAATAAGCTTAAAAATAAGCTCAAACTTGACAGTTTGGCTTATTTGGGCTTAAAGGCAAAAAGAGGTTAAGTCTTTTGGACTTAGGGTCGAAATAAGCTGTGATAAAGAGAAAATAAGCTAAGGGTGATCTAACTACTCTAAATAAGCCCTAAAAAGGCTAGACTTAAGGTTGAAATAAGCTGGGACAAAAGGCTTAATGGCAAAAAGCTTAAAGTGAGCTTAAGAGGCTAAAATGCTCAAAACTTGGGCAAATAAGCTAGAAAAATGAACATTGGCAAACTCAGCTTATTGCTCAAACCAAATAAGCTATAAGGAACACAAATGAGCTTATGAAGTAAGCTCAATAAGCCCAAGAAGTGGCTTAACATCCACAACAGTACTTAACTAAGGAGTTAGTACTGTTGGTGGAAATGTGGGGCAACAAAGAGCTTAATAAGCTAAAAAAAAAGAAATAAGCAAACTAAATATCTAACCTAACCTAAAAAGCTCTTAGGAAACAATTTGAGCTTATGGAATAAACTGAATAAGCTAAAATCGAAAAATAAGCAATCCCTCAGCCTAAGGGATGCAAAAACAGCCAAAAGGCAAGTTTTGGCTTAGAAATAAGCCCACAAATAAGCTCTTCAAGGTCTGAAACTTTGAGGGCTTATTTAAGAGCTTATTTACTCTTAAAATAAGCCAAAAACTTGGGCTTAAGTGTGCTTAAAGAGCAAGAAAAAGTGGCTTAAAATCTCCCCTTTGCACCAGGGGAGATTTAAGCTTAAAGCTATGGGCTTATTTGACAGCTTGTTAAAAGCTGTCAAATAAGCTCAAATTGAAAAGATAAGCTTAAACAGATTTAGTGTTCTACCTAAACAACTTGTGCACAAATTTTGAACTCTTAAAAACCATTTTTACTTGCTTATTTTTGGTGGTGAAAATGGCCTTTTGGTTTTTAGAAACTGTGATCAAAAGACCTTTGTGGTTTTTTGACTCACAAAGTCAAAAGACCAAAGGCTTTTGACAGTCTTTTTTAGACACACAAAACACACCCTTTTTGATGCAAAAACTCAAACCTACAAGTGCTTAATCAAATAAGCACTTGTGGGTTTCTTAAAAACCTCACAGTTATGGAATAGTTTTAAAAACTTTGGAAAACAATTTAAAAACTGAAATACTTTTAAAAACAGCTTATATGAGCTTAATAACTTAAGCTAAAACCAACCTCATGACCATAACCCATGCCAAAACCTGTTTTGACCCACTTTAAGGGTTATCCCAAACACCCCTTTATTGAAAACTGTCAAAACTAAATGGACTTAAAAACTGTTTTAAAAGCTAAACCAGTTAAAACTTTTTATCTACTCACACTAGTTTTCATTTACTTAAGCTATTTTAAAACTAAAACTTATAGCTCATTAAGAGAAATAAGCCACTTTCTCACCTAGCTTATTACACTACTTGGCAGTTTTAAGTTATAAACTAAGATTATACACACATTAAATCTAATGAAAACTTACAACATATAAATAACAAGTCTAAACAAATGTTTTTGCAAAGATTAAAAGCAAATAAGCTAATATCTTAAGCTAATATCTTAAGCTAAAAAATTAAGCTAAGTTAAAATGGGAATTGAAACGCTTGGATTTTGTTGTCTCAAACCAAGCCACTCTTTTTTGAATGAGGCTTAAAAATAACCCTGACCTAATGGCTCCTTAGCCTCTAAACTGAGCTCTAAAAAGCTCAATAGCACTTGGGCTTATTACTACATGTTGCTTCACAATGATCTAAGAACCAAAGGTCCATTATTTTGATATAAATGGACTTAAATGATAATAAGTTGACTTTTTGACAAGTATTCAACTGAATTTGAGCTTTTTAACAAGAATAAGCTCAAATGAGCTTATTGGAGCTTATTGAAGTAAAAATGGCTTATTATTGAAAATAAAGAACAAGTAAACTTTGAAACTGAATATTATTTCTCAAATGAAGTAGTACAAGCTGAAAGAAAGAGAGTACAAGTGCTTAAAACTAATTGCTAAAAAAAACTTGAGAAAAATGCTTAAAATTACGAAAAAAAACTACAAACTGAAATTAAAACTTGCTGCCTTTGTTCTTCTGTCTTCTACAACTTTTATAGCTGAGTCCTTGTGTTAGTTGTGTGAGAGGGGGAGAAGCAAACGAATCCTAGCCCTCCAATTTCATCAAAAAGCAATCTTGGTCGTCGAACAAGGCCTTGGGAGGTGTGGGATTGCCAACTTGGCAATCTCACAGCTGGGAAAGTTAGTGGAGGAGGGGGGAGGTGAGTATCCATGGTGGTGGAGAAGAAACACAGGGTAAAAACGGGTTGGGGAACCCGTGATTGTTTTTGGGGGGAAAAAGAAGGCGGGAAAAATCGTTTGGGTTATAACAGAGTGTGGGTTTGAGAATTTGGCAAAAATGGTCCTTGAAGGTTACTTGTATCTTTGCACCCTTCGTCCTTGTTGTTATAACTTTTTGGGGACTTGGCAAAACAAGTCCCCAAGAGTTATAAGACAAGTTGCACCACAAGTCCTTGTGTGTACAAGTTTAAGGACATGGCAGCTTTGGCCCTTGTGGTGTAACTTGCATTTATGGCAAGATTTGGCCCTTCTCTTCTTTTCACCTCTTATTTCTTCTTATAAATACAAGTTTTAGGGATTTTCAAATTTCAGTCCGCTAAACGTTATATACTTTGCTTTTGAGCCTCGGGGTTAACTTGGTTGACTTTGACGTTTTGACCATTTGACTTTTCTGTTACTTTTTGACTTGATTAGACTTTTCCGGGCTTTGATTTGGCTTTGTCTTTCACTAGTCTTTTCCATTCCAGTCTGGTTTTTGGGTCGTTTGGGGCTTTGTTTCGTCTTTTTCCTTAGTTATCCATTTCCTGCACAACAAAATTAGCAAAACCAGCAATATTTGCATTTTAAGTCCGTTTTTGGTTAATTTAGCTCGTTTTAAAGGAAATGTATGTGGTATTTAAGCACATACCAGTATTTATAAACCAAGCTAACTATGCTCAAGAGATACTTAAAAAGCATAGTATGACCTCATGTGATAGCCATTGGAACTTCCAATTGGCTACAAACACCTTGATGCTGACTTGAGTGGAACTCGGTCGACCAAACGAAATATCGTAGTATGGTCAGAGCACTCATGTACCTAACAACAAGTAGACCAGATATTGTACATGCAACATGTTATTGTGCTCGCTATCAAGCGAAACCGACTGAGAAACATCTCACTAGCGGTTAAACGGATCTTTTGGGTACCTTAGAAAGACTCCATTCACATGGGTCTTTGGTATCCGAAAGGACACGTTTCGAACCTAAACCACCCCCCCCCCTGCTTTATTTTCAGATTCGGCATCACGCGGGCTGTCTCGGATTCATGTAAGAGGCACATTGGGTGGCATACAATTTCTAGTGGTGATAAGATTAGTCTGAGCTGGTCATACCAAAAAGCAGACCTGCACTTCATGTCATCACAAAGCCGAGTATGTGTCTTAATCTGCGTGCTGCGACACAAGTTTCTAATGGTTGAGAACTCACCTCACAGATTATGGGTATTTCCACTTTGATAAAAAAGCCTATGTATTGTGACTCAAAGGCTAGCCATAGCATCATCGTGGCAATCCAGTTCAGCATTTCCCGTACCAAGCCATTCGATGTCAAAAAGATAATCACTTCATAAAGGAACATGTTGAAAAAGGGTGATTATTTAATTATTCTTTGTCGGAAACTGAATACCAGTTACTGACTTGTTTTACTAAAGCTTTATCGGAAGAAGTTTTAAGTATCTTGACAGAAACTCCGGTATGAGATGTTTTGACTCCGGATACTGGAGGTTCTGAACAATTAATCTTGCTGATCCATCAAACATCAATTTGGTAAAATAGTTTTTTCTCTCTTTAATTTTTGATTTTATAAAAATATTTGAAATAAGAAAATACAAAAATATAAAAACCAACAAAAAGAAAAATAGAAAAATATAAAACCTAGAAAAAACAAAATATAGAAAAATCAAAAAATTTCAAAAAATCCAAAAAGAATTTCTCGACATGTCCTCTTGGAATCGATAACATTTACGTTCCTAGAGATGTTTGAATTAACAGTCGACACTGGCGTAGTAAATGAAGTATCGAACAGGAGTTCAAATGCTTTCAAACATCATTTCTAAAATTTTTCTCAATGACTTATGTACAATTCATTGCATAACTCGTTCTCGTAAATGTAAAAAGGAAGTGTAACGCCTCAGCGCGCTCACTCTAAAATAGAAGAGAAGTCTTCTATCATTTTTTAAAAATCATTGAACATAATTTTTCAAAAGACTTTCCCCCAATTCAAAAATTGTCTACAATAAAATTTGTGATCTTTTTTCCATAAAAAGTAGTAATCTGTTAAAATTGTGTGTTCAACCTCCCTCCTCGAATAATTTTCAAAGAATTGTAGTACGTAAATGCCATTTTAATGTGAATCAATTTCTGAGGGGGGGCTTTTTAAAACAAAGCATTTTAATGTGTTAGGTACATCTCATAAATGTCATTTTTTTGTATCCAAACACATTCTGTGAAATTAAAATGTGGAAATTTATAATGTCAATTATTAATATACACTGTTCACTAAGGCATCTCACTCCGTCTTCAACATTTTGTGGTGTCATATCAATTTTTCATTCTAATGTCATGTTTTAATAAATATTGGTATCCCACATATACTGTTGAAGGGGAACTATCAGATAACTGAATTCATGCAATATCCGTGGAATAAAAACTGTTTCTCCCCCATGGAATTTTTCATGTCAAATTTTAATCAATTGGTATTTCAAATACTAAGTGTTTTATTATTTAAAATAAGGGGAGAAAATTGTAATTAAAATATGATATAGAAGAAGGTGATCTTTAAGACTCTAAGTGCAACTCTGTCCTTCATATGCTAAACAATTTCGAATCTCGAAGCACATGTGTAGGGGGAGTATTTGAAAATAACAATGTCAGAAAATGGTTTTATGGTTCGATCTCTATACAACAACAACCTATAATTTCACACGTACGATTCTGAAGTCATAAGGTGTTAGGTTAGGTATAGTCCTACGATCCAACGCAGAACCTGGAGGGATCCTACCCAAGGAATAGGACATTCCCATAGTTAGAAATACCAGACCTTAGGTATTGATTGGAGATAGAATTGTGTAATAGGTAAGAATGCCGACTAAGATTGAGCTAACACAACAAGGTGTTAGTAATGACGTCTTGGTAAGCATTAAAGGGTTGAAGAATGAAAAAGAAATGTAATGGATAAAGGGAGAAAAGAAAAAAGCCCACCTTACACCTAGGCAGAAACGATTCAATACATAATCTATCAAAATCACACAGATGATTGTTGATATTGAAGATGACATCATGGACCCAGTGATGCAATGCACAACCCTTCCCAGCCATTCGGGTTTCTCTCAAAAGAAACTTGTCTCATTGGTCCACGGAGATACCACACGTTATCTATGAACATCTCACTCCGAGATGTTGTATATTGAATAGGTGGCAGTCTGAGCACAGCCATCCGCTTACTAAAACCAAAAGTGCAACAAATCGATCTATAGAGGCA
The DNA here is from genome assembly GCA_026074375.1 of Tanacetum coccineum. NCBI lineage: Eukaryota > Viridiplantae > Streptophyta > Magnoliopsida > Asterales > Asteraceae > Tanacetum > Tanacetum coccineum. Next base: position 58,966 of record BQNB010008012.1, on the reverse strand, counting down.
AGAAGAGATCAAAGTGTAAATCTCTCATTAAGTACACAATGTCAAAAATACCTTGTTGAACACGCATAAAGTTCACAAGTGATGCTGTAAAAAAGAGTCCCGTAAACGCATTATCCTTGAGATCTTGCCAGAATACATCTTGAGTGATACTTAAGTATTCACAGTGAAGATTGAAATCCTCCTGGCTTGAGCCAACATCAACAATGCTCTTGGTAGGGTGACTTGCAAGATCTATTTGAATCGAGCTTGTGATAACTGGATATCAATGTTGGTCCAGTAAATGAATTGACGACTTAATCAGAAAGATAGTAACTATCTGATTCACTCTTACCGTGTTGTCTGCTTTGAGACATTCCAGTAATGAGAACTAGCAAGCATGGTGAATCTAATACATCTGTGTTAGAAGATCCTACGCTTTGAGCTGGAAACCCTGTCAAGGAGATTCTTTGAATCTACCGAACACAGATAGTATTTATACTATAAAACCGGGAAACACGAAGGTTTAATGCAACCGAAGTCAAGGCTTGATGACAAGCCATATTAATCTTTATTCTAAATTGGTTTTATTACATGGTAAGACGACGGTGTTGCAGCCTCATTCCAGCGAAGTCGGATTCATAAACCACATGCTTATACTCATGCTTTCAAAGTCAATCGTTCAACATCAGGATTGTTGATTCTAAACTTCCCCACCATCAAGGAGCCTCAAAGTCAAATAAAGAATAGTCTATTTGGGGAGATTGTTAGACTTATAATCATATATGTCAAACAAGAATGTAACAAGTATGAGCATGTTGGTCAAGAGCACAAGTTGATCAAGAAAGTCAAATCAAGATGATTCAAGTCAAGGAGATGATGCAAGATAACGATCTCAAGAACTCAAAGTCAAAAGATAAAGGCTCAAGATCAAGATCACAAATCAAAACAAGGCAAAGCATAAACGTCAAAAGTCATATCTTCAACGTCATCGGTAGTACGGAGGAGTTTGAAGAAAGAGACCTCAACATTGGGGGAGATTGTTAGCCTTAATTTTATATAAGTCGAACAAGAATGTTATCGGTCTAAGAAAGTCAAACTAGGCTTGTATTTGTAACAGGCTAGTTGGGGTTCAACGGGCTTGGATGTAAGCTAATATTGTCCGTGTTTTCCGGCTCAAAAGCCAAGATTAGCAACCCTGCCCAAGTAAAAGGCCCCGCATCCACTTATGGCTCAAGGGTATAAAAGGACCCTCTCCACACATGGAGAGGGTGTTGGTTGCCATATTTTACACTTGTATGTGTGTGTAATCTTCCACCTCTCTAGTTTCTCTCTAATAAATCTTCCAACTTTTCTTTCTATCTTTCTAGCTTTTTGCTTATTGGTATAGCTTATTGTTGTGAAATGGATTAAGCTTTTGGGATAACAATTGTATCTTATGTTATTGTCTAAAAATTGATATACTGTTGCAGTACTTGCCACTATTAGCCCTATTTTGTACATGTAAGGGCTTAGATTTTAGGTGAAAATGTTTAGTATGATGACTAAAATAGTGTTGCACTTGATGCCACTATTAGCCTTATTTTGTATATTGAAGGGCTTAGTTGATTTAGGTTTCTAGCTTATTAAGTTATGTTCTGGAATTAACAGTGTAAAGTGCTATAGCACTATAAATTTATGTTATGAAAGAACATACCACTTTGGTTATAACAGTATGCTTTAACACAACATTTTTAAAATGTTTAACTGGTTTGCTTAATACAATCATGTACGGGTTTAACTAAGCATTACACAGGAAGTACCAAATAAGAAATACATATCTTGATTACCAGAATCTTGAAAACAAGGTACAATGTTGCTTAGGAAAGTTAATACAAAACATACTAGTTTCGGGACAACATAAACAAACATAAAACCAACACCATTATCATACAAATTCCAACAATACAAATCATTCTGTCATTTTTTGCTCCATTTAATTTCAATGCATTCAACTCATTCAAAATGACTTCCATACAATCTTCTTAACTTGGCTTGTTTCTAACAGACATTGTTTGTGACAGAGAATAACGATACACAATCTTGACTGGAAACATTTTTAAGCTTGGACCTCAAATCTTTGTTCTCCATGTGTAAATTGTAAAAAAGTTGTTTGTAGTACTGAGAGGGCAATTCATCATTAATAAAACCATAAACCCCTTATTTCTTACCTTTATCCTAAAACATTCAAACATATATTTTTTAACAATAATCCAACTACGAAATTTTATAAGGTTATTAAGGAATACTTACATATTTGGGACAACCTTTGAATCTTCTACCAGGATTTTTTAGAGTCCATACTACTTGTTCATAAATTGGAATGTTACATTTACAGTGTGTCATAGCAAGGATTTCTTCTTTGGTATAGATCCTTCGATTAGAAAAATATGAGGAGCTAGATGATGACATGATTTAGTTAGGGTAGTGTTTGTAAAATGAAAGTATGATTGATATGGGGTTTATGTTCGTGGTTAATTTAGGGGCTGGGAACTAGGGTTATTTTGATTGTTAGATTTAGGTTTAGGGTATTTGTTTTTATGGTTGGGGATGAACCAGGAAGGGAGAAAAGGGGAAAGTGTTTCCCAACGGGTCAAAAAATGACTAGGATAGATGAGGTGTAAATGCTCGATGACATGGCCACTTAACTAGGTGACATGGCATGTACCAGTTGAGTGGGTGAAATAAAGCCCACAAAAGAACAAACAATCCACTAACTTGACCACAAAAGACAAATTTCTAAGTTTGGTGTTAGAAAAGGATTTAGTGACAAGTATGATGATTCTTCTTGTGATTTGCCTAAAAAATTCTTAAAGGAGTAATTTATAAGGCCAAAAGGCTAAAAGAGAGATGTGAACCTTTCATATAGCCTGTGATGCAAACCAAGAAACCTAGGCTCTTCTACACTCGCGCCATTTTCTTGATCTGCATCATCATCTTCATCACCATATAGCGTCTTAGTGATATACCTTTAAACATTACAATTTCTAACGGGTCTAATGGGCTAAAAGTCATCCAAACTCTACAATTAACGTGTGCAAACCCCTAAATCATATCAGAACATTAGATTATCACTGACATGATTTAACTTTTGTATTCATAGTTGACACCCTAACTAAACATAGAATTTTAAACCTTTTAGACATTTACCTCTAGGTCCGCCTAACCAGACCTGTTTTGTCTACAACATAAAATTACAGTGACATTCTAAAGCCAAACTAGTGATAATAGCAGTATAGTAATACTTTTGGAAGGTAGAACTTACTTGCACTAAGGATGTTGATCACAACTAATAAAATAACCCGCACCAAAACGACTTACTTTGAAAATCAAAGTACCCTCTTCACAACTAGGACGCATTATCATATGAACTTAATCCTTTAAGTTATAATAACCACATTTGAAAAGTACAACCAACCATGTCCGATCTACAATTCATGGCAAGTTAGTGTCCAAACTTCTACTCGCTTTGGCAAGTTTAAGTAGTCCTTGACACATAAACTAGAAGTTGCAATATGGGTGGGTTAAGTGGGTTGAGAAACAGGCCAAAAGTCAAACCGGGTAATTTCATATATTATTTCACTTAACATCTATTTATTTCAAACAATGTAGCAGATATAAAGCATTGTAAATTCACATTTTGTGACTTTTGACCAATTTGACTTATATCAGCCTGTTTATAACTTGAATCAAACCATTCATAAAATCATAAATAAATATTTTTAGATCGATAACTCTAATGTAACAAAACATTAAGTTTCAAGACTTGCAAGAGGATAAAGTATCATACTCGTTTAATGCAACCTTGATGCTCTTAAGATGAGTCTAGCAGGCAGAAAGGAACCCTCAAACCATAGACTGAATTCCACAATCCGGTCGCACCCATCCTAACCTTGCAGCCAAATCCCTTACATGACCATAACTAGGAATCACATTTGCCTTTGTGACAGACTTCACCATAACAACAGATTTACCAGACAGAGGGTATAAAGGTTTCATTGTCCTATTTTTGACAATTTGCACAGCCTTATTGGACTCTGTAGAAGATTTGGCCTGTGTTTTAGGTTTTCTCTTACGAGGTTTTTTTGTTGTCCCTTTGGATTGTTCCTCTTCCAAACTTACTTCAATAAGGGGCTTTCCATTTGAGGAAACCTTGAAAAGTTGCAATTCAATCAACATATTATTTATAATAACGAACTAGAATTAGCCATTTTTAACTTGTTTCATATGAACGGGTCGATCCAGGTTATGTTCTTTATCGAGTCATAAAGGTAAGATTAAAAAAATATAACCATTTATAAGGTCATGGGCCAGAGAGGTAAAAAAGTTGTGAAAAGTGTATTTTTAGTACATAACAGAGATTCTGTAATCATATTTGGTACACAGTTATTAATAAGAAATATGGAAAATGTAGATTTAAGAGGTTATAAACTTCATAATTAAATGATTTAAGAGGTTATTGTATACATTAAAGACACATTGTGAGTGACTTTTAACCATTTGACTCATTTCCTTAGAGCATCCACTATGGTGGTTTAAGAATAGGTCTAAGAAATTTTGAAGAGGTCCAAAAATATTTACACCATAGTGAGCAACTATTTCAAGTCTAGGTGGCATGAAAAGGTCTAGCATTTTGAAGAGGTTTAAAAATTAATGTCATTGCATTAGATGACAAGTTTATAAACCACCAAAAGCTTTATCTATAGTGAAATGAGGTTTATAATATGAAAAGCTTTAAAAATTAATGACATTGCATGAGGTGTCAACTTTATAAACCTTTTAATAGGTTTACCATAGTGGATGCCCTTATTAGCTAGTTTCTTTTTTTACAGGTTTGACCAATTAGAGATTGAAACATAACTCGAATCAATCTATTCACAGGGACCAAAATCACCACCTTCTTCAAAATCATATTTTTGTTGTTGTTGTTATTGCTCTTTATCTTATGGAGTGAAAGTGGGCGGAAAAGGGATGTATCTATTAATAGTTAAGTATGAATCCCTTGATCAACCAGCCATTATGCACCTTACAATTAGTGGATACGTGCCCTCCACAGTCAAAGTATTGGTTCACCAAAGAAAGCCATTGCCATTAAAAATCACTACAGCACACACCAACCCAGCTTACTTTTCTGATTATCTAGTATCATCATAACATTGTTTCTATTAAGGCTTTGCATTCACTTCCTGTGATGGTTATAAAGTTACATATTTAGTTGCTGGTTACAAATTTTACTAGCCTGGTTTATAGGGTTGATATTCTTTACCAATTTGTTCATGGTTTCCATGAAAATAAATACTAAAAAAATATTTATATTTGCAACTCCAACCAATTAATAATAAATGCCAATGAATGACACATGCATATGTTATAGGATAAGATGAATGTCACCATACCAGATATCATTATCATCTCTTCTCAGAACAAAGTTGTAAAAATTTTTGGGGTGGTGGGGAGGGCAAAATGATATTATATTTTTTTCGATAATTATCCAGATAAATGCACTATGTAGGTCATATAATTCAGGAAACAATATTAAGTTTTTTCCTTTTAGGATATGAAAGTTTGTTACAAAATTATCCAGAGCATGCATCTTACATCATCTGTATTGCAAGAAAAAACTTGAAAACAACATTTATTCTAGTTGAAGACATGCACAAGTATAGGAAACTATTTCAAGATGTTACTAGCTCAATAGTACCGAGCCCAAACCAAAAAAGTCCATATCCGCTCTATGCATTCAGTGCTCTCTGTACCTATCATAATATATCAAAGTTTAATGAGAAGAGTGAACACATAATATATAACATAGAAAAGGTAATTAAATAAAACTGATGGCAGTTTTTTAACTTTAATTTAATGGGGCAATTACATATATCCCCAATTAAACTTCAATCATTACATATATCCCCATTCTCATATATATCATTTTGAACAGTGTATTTAATACCCGTGCATGTTTCATAAATTAGTTATTAGTAAAACAAATAAGGAGGCAAAAGTGGTAATCTGAATTTCAAATTTGCTCATTTGATCGGTGCCTATTTGGTCCATGGTTGTTGCACTCGTTGCGCGAACCCGCTCGCTTTTCCTCCTCTATATAAAATAAGTGTTATTCTTCTCATTTTTATTGTAAAATGTCTTGTGCAGTCAATCTGCACTATGTTCTTCGAGGCGCTTGACCTAAAATTGTTGCAGGATGTTGTTCGTCGTCCTTATGTTGTAAGTCTAAAATGTAACAAGATGATGATAATCACAATTGTTTTAGTATATGTGCTTGATTTTTAATATTTTCTTTTGCAATCATCTACCGTAGATGCGCTCGTAAACCTACCCTAGGAAACTTTCGAGGAACTTAATGTGTATGTCGTCGTCTCCGTGGTGAAATTTAATTACAGGTGCGATTACGAGAATCACGTTACGAGAACCATTGCTTGTGGCCGAATCACTGTGTCACACCCCAGACGGGGCCTGGGCGGAACACGTGTTCGGAGGCGTGACGTTTTTGGATATCTCAAGTACAAAGCATAAAGAACGACCTCTAAGGGTACGTTTTAAAAATAAACACCGTTGCGTAAATTTAAAATAATAATAAGTTTTACATCGATCAAATTTAAAAGATTCAAAGTTAAAATGCGGAAGCTTAAATAAGTTCAACAACGGTATTTAAAGACATAGATAAATCTCTGGTAAACCGGTACAGGCAAATAGACTTCACATAAGTCAAGCAACGACATCCATGCTAAGTACCTGAGAAAAACATGCTTAAAACGTCAACATAAAGTTGGTGAATTCATAGGTTTAGTTCAAACGTTGTTATAGTGGACCACAAGATTTCAAAACGTATGCGACAGTTATAACAGATACAACTTCACATAAAGAGGTATTTACGTTGCACTAAGCTCATGACACCGAAGCTAATACTGAACGTAGCATATAACATGCCAAATAATTGCTTGCCCTTACAGGTGTCCGACCAAAGACCACCTAACTAGATTCGACATGACATATATCCGTTAGTCCTTGGACATCTCGAACTAGTGAGCGCTACTCATCCCCGGACAGGATAAAATTAGAATCCAATAGATCAATTATTCACTCGCGCTCCCTCAACCGGTCCTCCGGTCAAGAAATTAATAGTTCATGATAGTTCGGGCAAATAGTGGTCTAAACGCTACTTAGGTAACACATAAACAGAGTAGGAAAATCACCACGTATAGTTGACAAGACGTAAGCATTAAAAACCCTAAATATATAAATATAAATATATAATGAATATATAAATATAATAAGAGTTAAAAATGTCAATGATAAGAATTCCAAAAGATTTAACGAAATTACTTTTATCCAAAGTAAAATAAAAAATCTCCCGGGTCAAGAAATTGTGTTTGAATGTGTGATTGTTGAGTCTTGAATTACATCTTAGAAACTAACACGGGATATTAGAATTCCTCGACAAACCGGAAAACAAGTTAATGTTCACTGATTTTACCAAGTCAAAGAAAGAACCGTATAATTTAGAAAATTTAAGTTGATAGGTTTTAATTAGAAAGTTACTAGTTCGGATCCAACTGGTTCGGTTCCAACTGGTTCGGTTCCAACTAGTTCGGTTCCAACTGGTTTGGTTCCAACTAGTTCGGTTCCAACTGGTTCGGTTCCAACTGGTTCGGGTTCCAAACAGAGTTCGGTATCCAACTAGTTAGTGTTTCTAACAAAAAACTTGACTAGTTCGGTTCTCCAAAGGAATGACAAGTTCGGCTGCCAACTGAATGACTGGTTTCGGCTCCAACTAAAATTGAACTAGTTCGTTCCAATTGATGACTAATCGGCTCCAACTGAAATTGACTAGTTCGGTTCCAACTGAAATTGACTAGTTCGGTTCCAACTGAATGACTAGTTCGGTTCCAACACAAAACGACTAGTTCGGTTCCAACTGAAATCAACTCGTTCGGTTCCACTGGTTCGGTTAACTATTACTGTTTAACTCGTCGAATCTTCTAGTGCGGTTCCAACCATACAAGACTAAGTTCGGTGTTGTAACTAAGACGAAACCCAAATTTTCAAAACTCAAAAAGACACATTTTTGATTGGTTTTTTGCAAAAAATCTTGTACAACTAGTGTTACTAACCCTATAGGAACAAGAAAAATGACAACTTTAAGGTTTTTAAGCCGAAAAAATTTTAAATCAAGATTTTGTTCTTTGTAAAGGTTTTGAACACAAATAAAAAAACAAACACAAAAACTAAACACACCACTCCATGGCTCTTGATACCAATTGAAGAATGCTAGTAATCTATGATGTTATGCAAGAACTAGAGAGAGAAGTGGGTTGGAAAGTTTCTAGAGAGAGAAAGATAATAATATTATTAAGTGTGTGAAAATGTGAAAATAAAGCAACCAACCACCCTCTCCAAGGCATGGAGAGGGTATATAACTTACATACATGGCCGGCCATGGGCCTTAACGGGCTTTCCATGGGCCTTGGGCCAGACTAGCTTACTAGACTAATCATATGTTAAACTACGGGCTAAGACTATTACAACTTGGAAGTGACCGATACTTTTCTTGTTTCCAACAAAAGTGGTGATAGAATTCCTTGGCAAACGATCAAACCATTCGGCGGCACGATGTTGCAAGGAGTAAGGGAAGAGATATAGACGAAGGGCGTCATCGGAGACCCCATTCACTTTCATACTTTGGGTGACATGCAAAAACTTGTCAAGATGCTTGTTGGCATCATCACCCGGTCCACGAAATGGACACGAATTTTGAACTTGTTGGATCATATCGTTTTTAGCCTAAAATTCGTTGCTTGAATTGCAATAGGGGCAATTGGTCCACCTCGACCATCCAAAGTCGGTTGGCACAACTCCTCCATTGTTCGGACGTCGAGAACTGGTAGATCACCTCCTCCGGCGGGAGGTGGTCCGTTATCACCGGCTCCGTTAGCGACCATGTTAACTTCGTCAAAGTTAATCACCTAATGGTTAGTAACAACACGAGTCCTTCTTCGGATTGTACGTTCGGGATCTTCGAGAGGTGGGAAAAGATTCCTAGTCGAAGATCGAGTGCTCATGCACTAAAAAGAAATATAAAAAGAGAATTTATACTAATTATTTTTTTGGTTTTTTAACAATTGATTCACAACTTATTTTAATAGCGGACAACGAGATAAGACAACTTAAACCTAATAATCAACAAGCTTCATGGTAGCTCTCTAAAAGAAAAACGCATAAAGGAGCGGAGGAGTAGGAAAGCGCGAAGCTATTAAAAACCTTCTCCTTTAGAGTCGTAGTTCCTCGGAACAACCCTCCTTATACCCCTTTTATAGTTTGTTTAACTTTCAAAAGTGAGCCATATCTCGCAAGTGACATAGAAGGTAAGTTTTTGAATCTTTTGTTTGGGAACTTATTAATGATAATACTCAAAGTTGAGAGTATTATATGATTGATTCATTTTATTGATATATAAGGACAATTTTTTATGTTTTTGATTTTTTTCTTGCTTTTATATACTAATATACTAAAAAGAAAATGAAAAATATTTTTGTATTTTTATATTTTTAATAACAAAAATAACTTCACAAGGAAGGATCTTCAAAGCACTAATTGTCAAACTTCGGAACGACAAACGCTTACACTCCTCCCAGGCAGCGGCGCCAAAAATTGATAGTTTTGGAACTAACCTTTTAATATATAAATAATTATAAATATATAATAAGGATAATTATCAAGAAAATCAATGAAACCGGAAGTAGTATATGATATTCCTGGGTCGTTATCCCCAACGAGGAGTGAATTGAAAAGTCGAGAGTCGGTTTGATATTTGATGTTTGAATGGAAAATATTTTGATTTGATTTCTAAATCTACGGGAAAATTAATGCAATTTATACTAAAAATAATTAAGGCAACACAAATTTAAACTAAAAATGCAAAACGGAAATCCTAAAAACGCGTCTAATTTATCAACTAAGTCAAATTTTAACCCTACACAAGAAATTTTTGCATGTAAACCTAAAAACTGACAAAAGAAAATTTTCTAAAAAAGAATTATATTTTTTTGACTTTTTAATAATTTTCTATGAATTAAAAACTAATTTAATCTATTTAAAATCCTAAAAAATGACCAATTAATCCCTAAAAATTCTAAAAAAGGATTTTCTACTTTAAAAAAGTCTAAAATATGATAAAAACTAAGAAAAATATTTTTCACTACTTTTTATAATTAAAATCTATTTTCTAAAATTAATTTAAAAAGCTAAAAATTAAAATTAAAATCTAAAAGTGATAAAAATAATCTTAAAACTTGTAAACCTAAAAGTATTTATTCTAAATCTAAAAACTATTTTTTTGTATTTTTTAAAATTAATTTACTAATTTTAAATGACTTTTTATTTTTTTACCTACGGAAATTTAAGAAAAATACTAAAAAAGATGAAAAATTCTGAAAAATTCACTAAAAGTCCTAAATGCTATAAAGGATGCAAGAAAAATAAGCTGGTTGAACTAGCTTATCAAATAAGCTCTAAAAAGCCCAAATTAAGCCACGGCTTATATAGTAAAAATGGGCTCAAAAAGGTGATAAAGGAATTGATTGTGCAAGGGATAACGAAAAAATCCCAAGGGTGCTAGTGGTAGAGGGTGTTGTGTGTAAAACGTTTGGTTGAGTTTGTTGAGGTCTCAGGTTCGAGCCTTGTGCTCACCTTGGACTTCCAAACTCCCAAAACGTTTTTCTTTTTGCAAATTTTTTTAACCAGCTTATAAATAAGCTGTAAATGGACAACTTTAATAAAAACAAAATTTTTAGAATTCAAAAATAAGCATGAAATAAGCAAGTTAAAAAGACAGAATGCTAAACTAACTTAAAAGGCAAATACCAAACTGTTAAGCATATTTAAGGACAAATAAGCTTATCAAAAAGGTAAATAAGCTAACTCAGATATTGCACTACACCTAATAAGCAAATGAAAACAAAAATAAGCAAGGAATTTAAACTAAATTAAGCTAAAAATGACAGAGTAACTAAAGAGCTTAAACACTTACAATTTTTAAGCTACAATGCAAATAAGCTAAAATAAGCTCTAACCTCAGTGAAATAAGCTAAAAAAGGTTAAACCTAACCTAATAAGCAGAACTAAACCTAAGATAAGCTAAGAAAACAAACTAATAAGCACAGAACTGGCAATCAAAAGAGGAAAAAGGGCACTTTTGAGGTTAAAAATAAGCACACAAACAGATCCTTGTGACAATTAAACCTTCAAACAGATTGAGATTTGACCTCAAAGAACAAGTAACAAGAATCAAAATGTAGTTTGAAATTAAGAATAAGCCATAATGATCCATTGAAAAAGCATTTTCTTCTTCTTTTTTTTACACTTAGTTAAAACTTGACGGATTTTGGTAAAATTCAAACCAGATAGTGCAGACCTATTCTAACTTGTTTTGACACTCAAACAAACTCATAAACATCAAAATTTCACAAAAATCACAGGTCTAATCAAATAAGCTTATATAATAAGTTATATGTTTTCAGATTCAAACAACAACTTTTATAAACTAAGATTTTGAGTTTAAACATTTAAAAGCTTAAACTAACTGACTTTTAGGACTACTATTAGCTAAGCTAAACTAACTCAAGAGTCAAAATGCATTTTTGACCCATTATGACCCATTAAACAGGTTAATCGAAACACCCCTTTAAGCTCTTTTTACCAATTTTAACTTGAAAACTTGGTTTTTATATGAATAAACCCTTAAGACCAGATGTTTAACAAGCACAATAAGCAGTACTAAGCATGTTTCAACAGTAGTTAAGCACTCAAATAAGCCAGAACAAGTTATGCAATTCTATAAGCTAATATAAGACATATTTAAGAAAAACTTGTACAAAAGATTTTTAAACTACAAGCTAAGAATTTTAAGCAATAAACATCATAAATAAGCAGTAGTAACCATAAACAAGCAAAAATAAGCAGTAAATAAGCAATGCTACAGTATTAAGCTAAAAAGGAAACTTACAAAGGCCTTTGCTCAAAACAAGGCAAACAAGCTTATAAATAAGCTAATCTACAAGCTTTAGCTTGTCAAAAGACAAATATAATATTGTACATAAGCCCTTCCATTTCTGGCTTATCATCCAAATATAAGCTTTGGTATTTTTTTGGTGGAATTTTTGATTTTTCTTAAGTTCTTTAAATTAAAGTAAAAACATATTGCTTATAAGTTTCCATAAGAGCTTAAAACAGTTTGTAAAAGGTTTTTAACAATAAGGAACAATAGAACTCACAGTTTAACTTAAAAACTTCAAGCTTTCATTAATATTAAAAACAGTTTACAAGACTTGTAATTAAAAGACAATAAAATGGAAAATGACTTAAAAACTAAAACTAGGTTAAACTACTTGCCTCATATGGGCTTACAAGAACCTATTTATATATGAACTAAGAAGATTCTAGGTCTTGGGGTCTTGACCTCTTTTTCATGTGTTTCTTTACTGAGTGAGAACCAGGGTGTGTTTGTTGTGTGAGACAAGTCCATAGTTAATCTTAGCCTTCCAATTTAAGTAGAGCCCAAGGTCTTTGATCCAAGCCATTGATTTCCTTGTCACAAACAACGTAACACTCATGAGATTCTTGGTGATTGTCTGATCACTAAACGGTGTTTAAATAATTTACAGTTAATTCACATAGAAAAATACATGATCGAAATATATTCATGGAAACCCCATAATGCATGATGCAAAAAGCATAAGTAAATCAAATCATGACATCATATCATAGATAAATATCAATTTCATATCATCGGATATTAGTGATTACATCACAACATTTCAAAATACAAAAAATACGAGTTTCTAACACTACGGTCATCACTAAACGCTACTGCTCAATACATGCAATATAATGAACAATATGATATGGTTGGTAGCCCATGTACTTCATAGCACATGCCTCAATGTATGCCATTACTCTCACTCAATCATAAAATCAAAGTCATCGCATCTGCCTTAGCTCCCTCTACAAGCGTGACATGCCGCGCTGGAGTCAGTCAACTCTCTGACTCTTAACACTCACGGTGCCTCTGAGCCTCCTATTATCCCTCTCCAACTCAGCAATCCTCTCGGTCAAAGCAGTAACTGCCGACTCAACCCCAACAATCCTACGTCCTTGCTCCTTCTAGACTTCCTTAATGACCTGTACACAATGGACTGGGATGGCCTTTGTATAATCATGGAACGTCTGAACCAAATCTCCTAATGTCTCATACGTGACCTCTATTGCTCTCTCCTCCTGAGCAGGCTCAGAGGTATCCTCTGGCATCGCATGATGCGTAACCCTCTCAACTTTGACCTTAACCGGGCCCCTCGTACCCGTCTCACTCTCCTTTCGATCAACAACCTCAACTACAACTCTAGCATCAATCCCTCTATCCCTAAGAGCATCTGCATAAGCAATACACTCATCAATCTTTGCCTAAATCTCTGGATCAATATCCTACTCTAGGTAAGGCTTATCACTACCTTTGACAATAACATCATCCCTCAAACTAGCCTCTCTAGGATCTACCTCTACATCTGCCAAATAACCAGAATCCCTAACCCTCTTAGGCGATGGTTTCAAATCAGCACGAACAGGAGATAGAGCTCTGGATACAGATGATAATGCGGGTACATATGTCATAAGGGACCTACGTCTCTTGCGAGATGGCCCTACATAAGTACTCAGTAAATCAGGAGAAGGATGATCTGACAATGAGTGTCTCGAAGAAGAATTAGATGAAGCATCCGAATGAAATTGATGATGAATCTGATGATGAACCTGAAGAGAAGAAGAATCTCAAGCTGAATCATCTAGAGAAAAATAATCTAATGAAGAATGATTGACAAGATGTCCCACAGCAAGTTGTTGAATAGGTAATGGTCTAACCCTCTTCCTTGTAGTCATCATGTGTACCGGTCCATTAAGATGGTAGCGGTACAGTCGACCATGAGGAATAGGCTGTCTAGGTGCTAGAATCAAAACTCGACGATGAGGTATGCCAGGTGATCTCTGGGTAGAAGCGGTAATCTCAGTGAAAGGTGTACCATGGGTAGGTGATGGTGGTGTATCAGGTGTATCACTGTCTGTGGTGTCATCCGCCGATGATAAAAATGGTGAGATAGCTGGTAATGACGGTATATGGTCTGATGATGGATCCTCAGATGGATCAGACTATGCCTCAAATGCAGGTGTGTAATCAGGAGGACCACTGGTGTATTGTTTGGGGATGGTGGGTATAGTAGGTGATATGATAGGTATATTTGTGGTAGTCAGTTGAGTAGTGGGTTGGTAATCACTGGTGTGGTAGTTAGGAATAAATGGTAGGGATAGTAACGAACAAGATATAACTCGTCCAGCAGGTGTTCCCACAATCTCCTAATAATGAATCCAAAGGAAACTAAAGATAATGAAATAGCCCATGTCCTGAAATAAGCAAGTTTATATAAATCCTCTTTATATCAACATGATGATTGCCAGACGTATGATGGATGATTGAGGTAGATAACTAAATGAATGACTAAGGAACAATGAATGTGGCTCATTCAAGTACATCCTGATGGATGTTATGAGAATTTCTTATTGTAAATTAGTTAATACTTAGTATTTGATACATATATATTATTTACGTAGTACTTAATTATGTATACGTACTATGTAAAATTACGTAAGGCACATAATCACGTAAGGATCACATACTGGTTATAGTTAGACCTAGTTTATACTACCTTGGTTCTCTATACTTGGCTCTTATACAATTTGTCAACCCCCAAATGGGGCATGGTATGGAATACGTGTCTTGGGGGCGTGACGGTCTGGATTTTCTCAATTTTACAAAGCATAATGACGACCTCAAAAGGGTACGTTTTAAAAATAAACACCGTTGCGTTAAATTAAAATAGTTAATAAGTTTTACATCGTCAATTTAAAGATTAAAGTAAATGCGGCAGGAGGGAAGCTTAAAGAAGTTTCAACAACGGTATTTTAGATTACATGATAACTCTTGGTTATTTTAACTCTTCCAAAATTGTTACACTTCACCCTTCTCCAATCCACACAAGTTAATTAACCGGTACAGGCAAATAGACTTCACATAAGTATGCAACCGCGATCATTGCCCTTGAAGTAGCACATGAGAAAAAAACATGCTTTTAAAAACGTCAATATTAAGTTGGGGTGGAATTCATTTGGATTTAGTTTCAACATTGTTTTTTATAGTTGGGACCAACAGGATTTCAATATTATTATGCGCGACAGTTATAACAGATACAAACTTCCCCTATAAAGATGGTATTTTATGTTTCGAGCCTAAGCTCAATGAACACCCAAGCTAATACTTGAACGTATTTTAGAATTTGTAGTAAAGCACTCTTGACTAGCATGTATAACAGGCCCCCAATAATGCTTGCCCTCACAGTGGGTTTGTTTTCCGACACCAAAGGAACAGCACTAACTAGATTTCGACATGACATATAGCCTGTTAGGTCCTTTGGGAGGACAACTCCTCTAACTAGTAAGCATAAGCTGTGCTATCACTCCGAATATGGATAATTAATTAGTTTTCCTCATATTGATCTATTTTATTAAACTCGGCGCTTACTAACGGGTGGTCCTTTCCTCTGGTTCGCAAAGAAATATTATTTAACAGTTTCATGATTATTCGGGGCAAACAATTAGTGTGTCTAAAACGTCGTACATTATGCGCAACTCGTAAAACATGGAAATCTCCGTTATAGTTACTTTTTGTTGTCTGTTTTAAAAACAAGAAAATGTTTCTTCACCCCAAGTTAATAAATCAATTTATTCAAAACTGAGTGTAATAAGAGTAGGGCTATGATGTAACTTAATTATGAAGGTTAGGTAGGGCTAAATGGAAACTTCGAACTGTATGCGATGTTGTAGATCAAAAGAAATAGAAATTAATTTAAGTAAAGACGAAACGTTCTCTCTCGGTCCTGCGACACACAACCGTATTGTACATATAGTCGTCATTTAAGATTTGATGTACTAACGCGTAATAATGCTTTAGACTGCTAAGGAAAGAAGAAAGAAAATAATGAAAGAACTGATCATACCGTTGTAGCAATAAAAGAGTTGGGTTATGAACTCACCTTATGCGAGTTGTGGTTCAAAAGAAATTAATCAAGCGCAGACGAATCTCACGGTCCTAGCGACAACCTAACATATAGTCGTCGTTTAAGAACGATGTACAACGAATAACGCTTAACGCAAGAATTGATCATCCTAGCGTGAGTACACGGCGTATCCCTTTTTTAAAACATACTTTCGAAAGTTATAAGTTTTGACAAGTCTCGACACTTTGAAACATCTTAGAAAATATTTCGTCTTTTAGTATATTTCGTCTTTTAGTGTATTTTGTCTTTTAGTGTATTTCGTCTTTTTGTGACCCAACACGCCAAAGTTGACTCGATAACCGTAAATGTTGACCTAAACTCGACACTTAACGTTATTCTTCATTTTATCATAAGTTTGATAATAAAAGTATATTTTCGACGCATTTATAAAGTTTATAAAATTTCGGCATGACCTTTCTACAAATATCATCTTTCCATTTTTATCCGTCTCGACTCGCGAAAATATCCGTTTTATAAAAGTACATCTTTTATTGACTCGAAAGAATATCTGATCTATTTTCGACAACACCGCAAATATTGCAACAAATCCATTCTAAACCTAAACCTCTTCGACTTTCAATTTACGCTTCCAACAAATCCAACATCTAACTTAATCTCTTCGCCAACAATATTTAAACTCAATATACGATAAATATTAAATAAATAATATAGCCGTAATACTAACAATATATATATCAAACTAGTCACAACGAACTTTTAAACGCAAAAGCACAACTACTTTTTATGTTCTTCCATTTATAAATAAAAAGATTAAACTTTGAGACTTGTAGTTTTATAGAAAAATAAATAATGATTTACACAACGATCCGCTTTGTACACCTTGTTCGGAATGATCATACGAATGTAAAAGTAAAACTTATTTATGAAAAAGATGAGATGACTTACAAGAAAGCACGACAAAAGATTTGATTAGAACAACTAAGACAACCCAAAAAGATGATTAGAAACTAAGAACAACCCAAACATTGTTCTATAAAATACCCGGATGAAATAACAATCAACTCGAACAATATATCTTCAAATGAAAATGATTGAAAGTGAAAAATGTATGATTTTGTAAGTGTTTGTGTTTGTTCGTGGGTTTTAGAGAGAGAGACAAAGAGAAATGTTTTTATGTGTGTAGGAAGTGAATGAAAATGAATGAGTATGTATACAAAGATTACATACACACACACACACCTACACACATGAGTGTGTGCCAACGATTAGAGGGACAAGGAATAGGGGACCAAAATGATCTCCCTATTAAAAGCCACCTAGTACTAGTCCTTTACCACAAATTATGCAACCATGTCTAGTGAATAAGTTCAAAATTTGAATTCAATGTATGCATATACATACATAGCCGGTTATAAATGACCAGGGGGGGACCAAAATGGTCTCACTTATTTTAAGATCACTAGTGCTCAAAAACATTTAATTTCCAAAGGTCTTGCATGCATAACAAAGTATTGCTTAAATTTCACGGAACGCGTAATTAACGAAACGAGTAACGACATCACGGAAAATTATGAAATTTTAAATATTGCCTTAAAACATAAAAACGTGGCTATTGCCAAAATACTACAACGTTTGGTGTCCCGGTTCGCTCCCGGTGACGATTCTCAGATAATAACGGAACAACTTCCCGGTTAACCGGAAAAGCTAAACGAAACTTTTAAAAATTCAAGTTACTAAACGGAAACGGCTAATTTATTGAACGGAAATTCTCGGGGTGTGACATTCTTTCCCCGTTAAAGAAGCTTTGTCCTCAAAGCTTAGGACGCAACCTCTGCCGCGGGTGCAGAGTTGGTGAAAAGGTGCGGGTATTTCTTTTGCATTTGGTCCTCTTGTTCCCAGGTGAACTCAGGACCTCTCCTGGAGTTCCAACGTACCTTCACGATTGGAATACGACTCTGCTTTAGACGCTTGACCTCTCGGTCCATGATTTCGATGGATTCTTCGATGAAGTTCAATTTGTCGTCAACTTGGATCTCATCCAACGGTATAGCAAGCGGTTCATCAGCCATGCATTTCTTCAATTTTGAGACGTGAAACGTACTATGAACTCTACTCAACTTCTCTGGGAGTTCAAGACGATAGGCAACGATTCCTACTTTAGCAATGATCCTAAAAGGTCCAATATAACGAGGATTTAACTTTCCCTGTTTGCCAAAACTTTCCAAAATGTATCACCCCTACCATGGAGCATACGATCTACATGTCCTTATCTCCTACTTGAAACTCAAGAGGTTTCGTCTACGTCGCATAGCTCATTTGACGATAACGGTGAGGGCGGCTTAGATACGGCTGGTTGATTTTTGAACTATTTTCTCCGTTGTCTCGTAGGATGAACTTAAGGCCACAAGCTGACTATCTCCAACTTCACCCAGAAGAATAGTGACGACGCTGCGCCCATACAACGCCTCAAACGGAGCACCTTAATGCTCTGGTATGATAACTGTTATTGTACGAAAATTCTACCAACGGTAAGTGTCTATCCCAACCTTTTCCAAAGTCGAGTACACATGCACGTAACATGTCTTCCAATGTTTGAATGGTCCTCTCACTTTGACCATTGGTCTCTGGATGGTAAGCTGTACTCATATCCAATCGAGTACCTAATGCTTTATTAAGGGACTTCCAAAAATGTGACGTAAATTTCCCATCACGATCAGAGATGATCGAAACTGGCACTCCATGCTTTGAGACTACTTCCTTCAAGTACTGTCTCGTCAACTTCTCTAACGTGTCATCTTCTCGCATAGGCAAGAAATGAGCAGACTTAGTGAGACGATCAACGATTACCCAAATCGTGTCTTGACCAGTTGTCGTCTTCGGCAATTTAGTCACAAAGTCCATTGTTATATTCTCCCATTTCCATTGTGGGATCTCTGGTTGAACCAACAAACCCGATGGTTTCTGATATTCTATCTTAACCTTGGCACATGTTAAACACTTGCTGACATAAGTGGCAATTTCTGCTTTCATGTTGGGCCACCAATACAGCCTCCTAAGGTCCTGGTACATCTTATCCGATCCAGGATGGATGGAATACTTTGACTTATGAGACTCGTGCATAATCAAAGCTCTCAGATCACCAAAACACGAAACCCAACTTCGATTGTTCAAACATAACGTTCCGTCAGCGCGAGGTTCTAGCTTGTTAATCATGCCATGCAAATCTTCGTTGATGAAGTTCTCTTCCTTTCTGGCTTCCGATTGAGCACTCAAAATCTGCTTAGGAAGGTTTAACCCTATAGTCATAACTAAGGCTCAAACTCGTAGTGGCTTGCTTCTCTCCTTTCGGCTCAGGGCATCAGCCACCACGTTCGCCTTCCCTGGGTGATATCGAATCTCACAGTCGTAGTCGCTCAACAACTCTAACCAACGTCGTTGTCTCATATTCAGCTCCTTCTGATCGAGAATGTGTTGCAAACTCTTGTGATCAGTGAACACAATGCACTTTGTACCGTACAGATAGTGTCTCCACATCTTCAAGGCAAACACTACTGCACCAAGCTCTAGGTCGTGTGTGGTATAGTTCTTCTCGTAAACCTTGAGTTGGCGAGATGCGTAAGCTATGACCTTCTCCTTTTGCATCAAAACCGCGCCCAACCCTTTATGCGAAGCATCGCAGTATACCACAAAGTTCTCACTTCCCTCAGGTAAAGCCAAAATCGGCGCACTACACAGTTTTTGCTTCAACAACTGAAACGCAGCTTCTGCCTTTTCTCCCCAATCAAACTTCACGCTTTTCTGAGTCAACTTCGTCATAGGCCTAGCGATTTTTGAAAAACCTTCGATAAATCATCGGTAGTAACCAGCCAAACCTAAAAATTGACGGATCTCGGTTGGTGTCTTGGGTGACGCCCAATCCTTGATAGACTCAATCTTAGCTGGATCAACGTGAATGCCTTCACTATCAATCACGTGACCAAGAAATTGTACCCTTGACAGCCAAAACTCACACTTTGAAAACTTGGCGTACAATTCTTCCTCCTTCAATAACTTTAAAATCAACTTAAGGTGTCCTTCATGCTCCTTTCTGCTCTTGGAGTAGATCAAAATATCATCGATAAATACAATCACGAATCTATCCAGATACGGTTTGCACACCCGATTCATCAAGTCCATGAATACTGCCGGTGCGTTAGTCAAGCCAAACGGCATTACTTGGAACTCGTAGTGACCATAGCGAGTCCTAAATGCAGTCTTTGGAATGTCTTCCTCACGAACTCTGAGTTGGTGATAACCAGATCTCAGGTCGATCTTAGAGTAGACTCTTGACCCTTGGAGTTGATCGAACAAGTCGTCGATCCTCGAAAGTGGGTATCGGTTCTTCACAGTAAGTTTGTTTAGTTCACGGTAGTCGATACACATCCGAAAAGAACCATCTTTCTTCTTGACAAACAAAACCGGTGCTCCCCAGGGTGAGGAACTGGGTCTTATAAATCCTCTGTCAGAAAGTTCTTGCAACTGAGTAGACAACTCTTGCATTTCGGCTGGTGCTAATCGATACGGGGCTCGTGCTACAGGTGCAGCACCAGGGACTAAGTCGATTTGAAATTCAACTTGTCGAGCAGGTGGTAGTCCAGGCAAATCTTCTGGAAAGACTTTTGGAAATTCCCGTACGATTGGCACGTCCTCAAGTCGCTTCTCCTCTGACTTATCCTCAGCCTTCTTGGATGTTTACTTGTTCTGGAGACTTGACAATCCTTCTGAAATATACTTCTGGGTCATCGTACACGATATGATGTTCAGCTTACTTCCGCCGTCGTAATTATACCCGGTTATCAATACCTCATCTCCATAAGGAATAAGACGACGCTTCTCATCATAAACGATTAACACGTGGTTACTTCGCCAACCAATCCATAACGATGATGTCGTCAAAATACCATCGTTATGACGGGCATTAGATCTATGTTCAAAAGGATGACCTATTATCCTAACGTGCATCCCATAAGAACAACATTGTTTTTGCAAATTCTATCCATCGACAGTTCTCGGCATAACTAGTGTCTAAAGTGGATGGTGCAACATCAAGCAAAGCACTAAAGGTAGACGACACAAAACTTCTATCGGCTCCCGAATCGAATAACATGGAATCATAACAATTATTAAGAAGAAACTTACCTATGACAACATTGGAATTAGGGTTTGTTCCTCCTCCACCAATGGCGTAAGCCTTTACTGTATCTTCGTTACCTCCAGGCTGGTTTCCAGTCATGGTTCCCAAACTCGGTTTCCCATGGTTTATGTTTCTAACTTTGGACATTCTATTTTTCACATGTCCTGGTCTCCACACTTATAGCAAATAAACACCTGCTAATTCTCATGTTGGCTCTTTTATGTGTTGGTACCGCAGCTGCCAAAGCTGCAATTCTGGCTGGTGTCCAACTCTCTTACAGTTATTGCATCACTGTACTATGGATCTAATGCTCAAATTATGTTTATAAATTCTTTACTCTTGAGTTTATCACGTATTTTTTTGACCTTATTGATAAGTTTAGCTACGGAATACAACATTTATGAATAAATTCGAGCTTTTCAAGCTGAGTTCGAGCCTTATTTGAATATTGTTCGAGCCAAGCTCAAGCTTTGATGATTAAGGATTGTCAAGCTATTGAGCCGAGCTCGAGCGTAGCCTGTGACTTTCGAGCTGAGCTCAAGCCTCGTCAAGCTCAAGTTTAGCTTGGCTTGATTGCAACCCTACTTAAAGCCATATTTTTTTTATTTTTAATTGTTTTTAGGAGAATTAGGGCATTAAATGTGTAACACCCTCATCCAACGGACATTGGATTGCGCAACAGAATTAGTAATTTGGATGTTACTAAATAGCACCATTCACTAAGACAATAGAAAACGACCCAAAAGAGACGTTTAACAAACATGTTCCATTATTATTCAGATTCAAAACGCGTTTAGGTCCCCACAGAATCACAACCACAACCATTACAACATTTGAAACACTGTTGTTTCAAAATAAGGACATTGTTTTAGAACAACTTAAAACATTGTTTTTGAAAGACAAGGAACATAAAAGTAGTCTTTCATCAAATCCAACACACGCACGAAACCTCTACGCCATCGTTACCTTCATCCTTGGTTACCTGGGATAAAACATGTTTAAAACGTCAACAACAATGTTGAGTGAAATTCATAGAGTTTAAAATAATTAATAAGCAATAATCTTTGAACAAATAATTAGTTCTCGGGAAAACAAAGCAACGAATGCAATGTATAACGACTTCTTTTCTTTCAC
Source organism: Tanacetum coccineum (assembly GCA_026074375.1). Classification (NCBI taxonomy): domain Eukaryota; kingdom Viridiplantae; phylum Streptophyta; class Magnoliopsida; order Asterales; family Asteraceae; genus Tanacetum; species Tanacetum coccineum. Next base: position 36,511 of record BQNB010008012.1, on the reverse strand, counting down.
GCAATAAGCTCATGACACCGAACGTTAACAATACATATGGCATTTCATATGTTAGTGTGCCCCAAAACAAGGTATTATTATCATATACCAATTATTTTCTAAATACAAAATGTCCGTTTAACAGGTGGGTCACAAGGATTCAAACCCCAGACAAGGTTGTCAAACCCAATAGATCTATTTAATGCATTAGCGTTCACCTTACAAGGCAATTAACGGTTTATGAAATAAGGGACTTTAAAAATAGCTACTTATGCGGAAAAAATCTCGTAATCGGGTCCAACATACCATTAAATCATATGTGTTTGATTTTATAAAACAAACATGCATCCCCCTCGCGGGTTTAAAATCAATTAAAAGATTTAAATGCGAGGCTATAAACTCACCTTAAGCAAAAGATCCAAATCAATCAAATCAACAAGCGCAAATAGCTTCACATTCATGTTTATAGCAAGGTATCCCCCTCGCGGGTTTATAAAACATTTGAAATAATTGAAATGCGAGGCTATGAACTCACCTGAACAGTTATAGGGAAATTGATAGCAATGTATATGAAATGAATAGTAACGGCTTCGTCACGGGCAACCTGGGTAATATATGTCAAGTCCCTTAGTTTGATTGAATACTGTAGAGATTTTACGTACAGATGTTGGTTTCTTGATATAAAATTATCATAACACCGTTTCGGTGCCATCATAATTCAGTATAAGTCATTCAGCTAAACGTTTGTGGAGCTAGGGCACTTAAAATCGTAAACACCAACAACTCACTCAGACCAGAACGGAATACCAAGATGAAACTTCTTATCTGAAAGCTCCCCTAGTATTGTGGTATGAATATAAGATCCGGGACGTTGTTTTTGAAAAGCACATCGATATGAATGAAATAATGATTAGAACATAACACTTTTTAAGCAATTTTTATTCAAATATCTAGAAATGTTAAGCGACGTCAAGCGTTATTAAAGTTATGTCTGGTAATGTTTTGAATGTGTTTTTATACTTTCAAAATGTTTACATTTTAAGACCCTAGGGTTTGGAAATTTGCAAAGTAAACCCCTAGGGTTTTGGCATTTTTTATGACTTTCGTCCTTCAACTTTTATTGCTAATAACCAAGTAAACCTTGTACTTTAAAAGTGAGCATACATAAGACCGACCTATATTATAACTCTGATAAAATGACAACTTCTTTAGTCCTTTTAAGTTATAATGATTTAATGACAAATTACGATATATAACCCCTTGCATGTGATTATAATATCCAAAACATGTCCAAATTCCATGCAACAGCTTATTTTTAAGATTTCATTGACATTATAAGTTATAATAAATACTAAAATATGAACTTTACACATAACACAAGTTAATTTAACCGATTCGTTAAGCTAAACAAGTAAAACGGGTCGAATTAGGGTTTTAAATGAAAACGCGCCGGGTGTTAAGATTAAAATTCTCTCAATGCAATTATCAAAGTATCTTATTTTAACATTATAACTAGCTTATTATATAGGATAGGTTATAACCAAATATTAGAAGTTGAAACCCACAGTTTCAAGTAAAAAACACTTAAATTAGGGTTTCAGGAGACGGTACGTTTAGATCTCACAAAGGCATAACACTATAGGTTTTTGAGTTTCAAAGTTTATATCTTATGCTTTTACAAGAAAAATAGAACATTATGACGATATAAAAGCAGATCATCAAGCTTAAAGTAACTGGTCTTGAGCATATGGCTAGGAAACGGGTCAGAATCGGGACTTTCGCTTCGTAACGCCTAGAATATACGACTCAAATCCCGGTCCTTCGTATCTTGGTTTTCCTTATGCTTTCCTTTCAGAACTTAAGCCTTCTTAAGGTCAACTTAGGATCTAATATAGCAAAGGATTCTTCTAGTAAGAGGTATAAGAGGAAGTGGGGGATAAGAAAAATGAGTCATATTTATACCCATATTGAAGGTATAAAGGAGTAAATCACGCTTCATGATCTGGTCTTTGAACATAGAGGTGCTAGTTAGGGAGGGTGTTAAAGCTATAAAATGATGTGTGGAAGTCTAGGAAACTAGCTTTGGTGAGGTGGTTGTCCATTTTGATGCCGCGGCTGAAGTAAGCAAAAAGAGAGGCCATGTGCTCTCATATTTGACCAAGGATGTGTATAATTGGTGAATAACGATTGAGGGATTCTAGAAAGGTCACATAAGTTATATTTTACTTGGAAAATGGTTTGAAATGGGTCAAAAATGATGTTGAAGGAGTTTCGTGCTTTTTAGGTACGACTAGGGTTTCATAAGTATTCCAGCCTTATTTTCGTGTATAAAAGATTAAGGAATATTTTAATAAATGTAGCCAGTACTGATATAGGAAGGATAGCAAAGATTAAGCATTTGGTTAGGTTAAATACGATTAAATTGAGAAATGAGTCACGGGTATGATTTAGGGCAACGTTAATGTTAAGGTTTTCTTGACTTTCTTGGTTTATATTTTGCATACTCTTGATTAGGAATGATGGAATACAGATCCTAGGGCTTATATAAAGTATTGATCAATGAAGTTTGGTCGTTGGTTTAAGTTAAAATAGTTTAAAATTGAAAGAATAAGTCGTGGCTTAGAATTAGGGTTCATATAAGGCTTTTAGGGTTTTCAGCTTTTTTTACTCTCTTTTTTTTTGTAATTCTCGTGCATTGGTTGAAGAAAGGATGGTTAAATGAAGATAAAGGGATTTAAACTTATTTTTATGGGTTTACCATGACTCTTGGTTACTTACTTGAGAATGAGATGGTCTGAAAATGAGTAAACGGGTCAAAATTATAATTAGGGTACAATTAGGGTTTTCTGGATTTGTTTTTTTTAATTCCGTTGTATAATTGAAGTAGAAATTATGAAATGATAATGGATTATGATATAGAAGTCGTAATTTATGTATTTATAAACTTTTTTAAGTAATTGTTTAAGATGTACAAACAATGGATAAAAACAAAGAAACTAGTCCATGGTTCCAGAAAACAAGCTCGGTTTTAGGGTTAGTTTTGAATTAGGTTTTGGAGTATAAAAAGATGTATGAAAGCTTATAAATGAATAATTAGGGTTTAAGAACCATGTAAAATGAGTGTAGTAATTGCTTAAGTGTGGGTGAAGAAATAGAATGAAAACGGAGGTAAAACGCTATTTAATAGATCATCTTAATGACTTAAACATTGAGCTTTTAGAGATTGAAAAACTGAGTGAATGGAATTTTATAATCAAATTGAGATTGTTATATTGCTTGTACAATAATACTTTAGTAGCTCGTGCATTCACTTTATGGGTAAACAACCCTTGCCATGAGATTAGGGTTTAGGGCATCCGATACTGGGTTTAAAGCCCGTTTTGATATGATGTTGCAAATGGTACCTTATAGGAATAATGTACCTTGTAATAATGATATTATATATTGACTTGACATGTTATGATGTTTCTGACATATATGAATGATAGAATTGCCATAGATCTGTTTCCTGAGCTGTTAACTTAGTAATGGCAGGTTATATATGCATAATTTGATATATTGCAAAGTAAGTAATGTAATTTAATAAAGCGAAAAAAATCCCTAAAAAAGGTGAGTTCATATATACTGATGGAATTGTACATCATCTATACTTAATAGATGTGATATTTACATTTGAGAAAATTGATGGTTTGTTATAGTCTCCACCCCTTACAGAAATCTCCATCCTGAGATTAATTAGATTCGAAGAGATGCGAATGAAAACAGATGAGGATATTGCACAAATTTTCATCTCAACTTCCATGTCAACCTGGTCCTCTTTTATAGTTGCATCGTACTTTTGATTATAGAATATGGCTTTGCTTGAGTTCTTGATCTCACGGTCCATAACCTTCTACAGTTCTTCTACAAAGTTTGAGTTTGTCGTCGAGTTAAGTCTTTGATTGAATAATAAGAATTCATTGGAATAAGCCACTTCCAGAAGAATTGTAGAAACGTGGAAAGTATTGTGGATACTACTAAGCTCTTCAGGAAGCTCTAGTTTGTACGCCACTGGGCCAATTCGTTCAAGAATTTTAAATGGTCCATTGTATCGGGGATTAAGCTTTCCTCGTTTTCCGAATCGAAAGATACCCTTGCGAGTTCTGAATACTTCTTTCAACATAACACGATCTGCCAACTTGGAATTCTAAAGGCTTTCCCTTAGATTGGCGTATCTTCTTTGTCGATCATCTTGGCGCCTTGCAAGCGTTGACGAATTTGTAATACGATCTTTTCAGTGGATTCTTTGAATATTTCTGGTCCTGTAAGTTTAGAATCTCCAACCATTCAGCCCATCAATCAGTGATCTACACTTTCGCCATAAAGTGCACGAATGGTGTTGCCTTGATACTGGCATGATAACTTTTATTGTACGAAAATTCTACCAATAGTAAATGTTTATCCCATCCTTTCCCGAAATCTATAACACAAGCTCGTAGCATGTCTTCAAGTGTTTGGATGGTTCTTTCACTTTATCCATCGGTTTCAGGATGGTAATGTTTGTAAACTCATTCTATTTGAGTTACCCAAAGGCATTTTTGCAAATGATTGCCAAGAATCTCATGGAAATAACTGTCATGATCCGAGATGATAGAGATTGGCACGCCATGTCGAGAGACTATTTCTTTGATGTATAACCTCGTAAGAGTTTCCATACTATCAGTCGCTCGAATGGGTATGAAATGAGCTGATTTGGTAAGACGATCGACAATGACCCAGATGGCATCATGTCCGGTTGAGGTTTTGGGTAGCTTTGTAACAAAATCCATTGTTATCCTTTCCTATTTCCACATAGGAATTTCCGGTTGTACCAATAAGCCGGATGGCTTTTGACATTCTGCTTTAACTCTAGAACATGTCAAACACTTGCTAACATATTCTGCGATGATTGCCTTCATGTTAGGCCACTAATAGAGTTTCTTTAAATCATGGTACATTTTATCAGAACCCGGGTGAATAGAATATTTTGATTTATGAGACTCCATAGCATGATTAAGTCTCCCAAACGTCCAAAAAGTGGTAACGCAGCTCGGTTCTTGATACAATGAGTTTTCCATCAGACGAATTTCAAATGATTTGTCCATTCCTCTTAGGTTCTCGTTTTTGATATTTTCTTCTTTGAGAGCTTCATTTTGGGCTTCGAGAATTTGAGATGGTAATTTTGGATGAACGGTTAAGATTAATGCTCGAAACTGTAATAAATCGGAGAGGTTTTGATTTGTTTCTTCGCTTAAAGGCATCTGCTACACTCACATTTGCACTTTCGCGGGATGATAACAAATTTCCAATCATAATCTGCGAGTAGTCTAACATCGGTGATTGCCTCATATTCAATTCTTTTTGGACGAAGAATATGATTGAAGGCTCTTGTATCAGTGAAAAACTGTACACTTCGTACCGTATAGATATGTCACCATATATTTTAAGAGCGAAAATAACTGCTCCTAATACGAGATCATGAGTGGTAAGTTTTCTTCTTCATGAGGTTTGATTTTGACAAAGAGAATGCCAATAAGCAATGACTTTTTTCTCTTTGCCATTAAGTACAGTCCTAACCAATGAAGAGATTGCATCACAGTAAAAGACAAAATTATCGTTCCTTCTGGTAATGCGAAGATTTGGTGCTTCAATCGAGAGTTTTTGTTTAAGAGATTTGAAAAGCTGATTCTTGTTCTTTCGCCCCAGATATAACTCTTGTTTTTCTGGGGTTAATTTAGCCCAAAGGCTTTGCAATTATTGAAAAACTTTGATAAATCTGTCGGTAATAGGCCGGCTAGTCCCAAAGAATTGACGCACATTTATGGTGTAAGTGGGAGATGTCCTAATTCTTAAACAGCTTCATCTTGCAGGGTCAACATAAGTCCCTTGTTATCGATGAGATGACCAGAATTGCATGATATGAATCTAGAAAGCACATTAGAGAACTTGGCAACAATTTCTCTTCGGAGTAATTCAAGATAATTCTAAGATGATTTTGCAGTCTTATTTTTTACGAGAATAGATAAGAATATCATCGATAAACACTATTACGAATTTATCCAGATATGGTTTACATACACGATTCATGAGATCCATGAATACAGCAGGTGCGTTCGTTAAACCAAATGGCATGACTTGAAATTCGTAGTGTTCCGTGTCTTGTTTCTGAAAGCAAGTCTTAGGAATATCTTCTTTTTATCAAGGTTCCTTACTCTCAGTTGAATGATAACCTGAACTTAAGTCCGATTTTTGAATAAACGCTTAAAAAACCTTAAAGTTGGATCGAATAAGTCAGTCATCCTTAGGTAAAGGATACGAATTCTTTATGGTTAAGTTTATTCAACTCTCGTAATCGATAACACATTTCTGAAAGATCCGTCCTCTTTTTTAACAAATAGACATGGAGCTCCCCAATGCGATGTACTTGGTCGAATGAAACTCGGTCGTTGTTCTTGAAGTTGGTTTTAGATAACTCCTGCAGTTTCTTGAAGGAGCTAATCTATAAGTGTTCAGCTACAGGTCTTGCTCAGGATAAAGTCGATTTTGGAATTCTACTTGGCGAATGAGAGGGATACACAGGTAGAATCTTTCAGAAAAACATCTGTAATTTTTGAACTACTGGAAATGTCTCTAGTTTCTCTCGTACTGATTTCTTCTTCATCTACTTAATCATGAAAACATTAACAACTTCGGATATATACCTACGGTTTTTAACAAGATATGAATTATTCGAGTTACTTCGATCACCTCGAATGATTAGAGTTTCACCGTTGATAGAAATGTGAACAACTTTTTCGTCACAGTAGAATTTGGCACGATATTTGAAAACCAGTCCATACCATACAATGTCGAAACTACAAGCTTTAATTGGCATGAGATCGATTTCGAAAGTTGATTTATCAGAGTTAGAGTTACAGGGCCCCCCCCCCCCCCCCCATTTAATAACAGTGTTTTGTGCTTACTAAGTTTCCGTACAGCCATTTTCGATATCGTACAAAGGGTAATCTATCGTAATAGACAGAATAATTTAGCTTATAGGCGCAGCGAATGAAATAAAGCTTCTATCAGCTCCGGAATCAAACAATACTTTGACTAAATGCTGATTTAATAGAAACATACCCGTAACTACGTTCGGGTCTTGTTGAGCATAGTCCTAGTCTTTCAGCATATATGCCTCTTCCTTGTGGCATTGATGTGGTCTGCGGCACTGAATCTGTATAATGGCCCTTTTTCTCCACAGCATACATACAACTGACACAGGTCTAAAGTTTATATTACCTTGTTCAGTGGCTGGCTTCTTGCTTATCGGCAGTTCTTACTCAAATGACCCACCTTGTTGCAAATATTACATTTGCCAGTACAAGGTCCGGTGTGAGGAAATTGCATCTCTTGCACAAAGGGAGATCTCCGCGTCCCGTACCATTTTCTGATGACAGTAATAGCATAAGCTCTACCATTTTCTTGCCTTGTTGTTTGTGTTGACGATTGTTGTAACGATGTGGTGTTAGCGGTAGTTGTTGTTTGTTTGCGGGAGCTGTTGTTGAAAAGTATCTTCTATCAGTCAAACTTTCTTTGTTGTCACTCGATACTTGCGAATTGGAGCATGCCTGTAGTTACTTGATCCATTCGCCATTGGCTAAGTTGATGGCTTCCTCTATAAGTTTTGAGGATTAGAGGCAGCAACATTCCTTCAAGGCTTTGAGGTAGTCCCCCCCCGATGAAAGCTCCAAGAATTTATCGTTGTTTGGCACATGTTTGGACATAGAACCTGTAATTCCTTGGGATTCTCTAACATAGGTTTAAGAAGACATGTTCCCTTTACAATCAGATTGTAAAGTTCTTCTTCCATCTTCTTGATCTCAGTCCGGGGACAATACTGTTTGTCAGAAGCCTTTTTAACTCAGTCTAGGGATTTGATTGGCTTGCTCTATTCCCATAGCTGGGGGATACCATATGCATTCACCAGGACAAGCATCGTCAGTTAAATGTACCAGTAGCAAACGTCACTTTGTTTTCTCTTCGGGCACAATCTGCTATGAGAGAACACTGATTCGGTTAGTTCAAACCAGCGAATAAGACCTACTGCTCCTTCCGTACCATTAAAGTAGAAAGGTTGACAGCTAATGAACTCTTTGTAGTTTCCCGTTTTCACTGCAGGAGTTCCAGTAGGACCGTGTTCCTGTTGGATTGCTAGCAACAACTTGCCATTGTTGCCAGCTTGAGCTTACAAGAGCCGAAAGTGACACTATCAGCTACTAACTTTCTATGGCATCTTGAGTCCATAGCTTTGCCTTCCGTTGATGATGCTCTTTTTGAGGCATATCTACAACAAAAGATAAACACGTAATATAAGAAATGATATCTACAAGTATACACGTTTGTTCTTCTTTAAAATGATTAAAGAGAAATGCTTATTTTTGAAATGCTTAAAGAATAATGCTTCATTTAATCATTTTTAACAATGGTGATATCTAAAGGTTATGGTATGATGATGAATGTATATGTATGAATGTGAATGTGAATGATGAATAATGAAGAGGTAAATTAATGTGTTAAGAAACAAACAAGGTAGATTAACGGGATTGCCTTTTGACGATTTAAGAACAACTTGGCCTTAGTACTAACATAGTCAAGATTTTGACAAGTGTTTTATTTATACCACACATCCCGTGGCTTAGTTAAAGCTAAAAACTGAAATTTAAACTAGAAACTGGATGATCATTCCATGCGGTTCTGGAGTTCGATGATGGAGTTCATGAGATTTTCTATGTCTGCTTGGTGACGAGTTTCCATGTCATTGATAACTTCTGCTAATTCAGCGATTCTGTAGCGAGCTAAGGAAATCTTATGGTTGGATCCTATTTGCTTTCTCTGGAGTTTGGAAATCTGAGTATGAGCTTGCTGAAGTTCGGCTTCCAGAGCATCAAAATCTCGTTGAATAATTATAGTTCCTTTTCTGAGGCCTTCGATTCCATTTTCAATATGCTCGATACGTTCGATGGGGATTGCATCTAGGCTATTTAAGATATCCAGGATTTGCTCTTCATGACGCTCGATAGTTGACTTTTGAGAGCTTTCGCCAATCTCAAAAGTTTGAGGTTGGAACGGGGTAGAAGAAGGTGATTTTGTTGGTGAAAGAAGTCCTTCTGGAAGGAAAAATTCTTGAGTTTTAGGAGGTATGATAATTGGAGGCGGGATTGGTGATTTTTCAGTATAGAAAGCTTGTAAAGCTTTCATGTAAGGATCATCGGGAAATAACGAAAGGGTCGGTGGGGCAATTCCAAATAAATTGGAAGCACTAGAGTAGAGTAAATTTTCCCTGGAGAGGCCGGGACATAATCCGGAGAAACCGGGGGGAACATAGTTTTGGGATATTGGACGAAAAGACAACCTCGTAAATTTGTGCAGTAGATGGTCAGGAAGACAATCGTTCTGCTAACAACCCACAGAAATAACATAAGTTTATTTATTTAGTAATATAATAGGTTTATGTAACTTACATACCATTCCGGAGATGATAGCGAGCACAAAAATCGGGAGGACTTTCGTTGGAATTGGAAAAAAGAAAAGTATTATAGGTTAAGGTGTTTTAACCTTGTTCTCTATAACGTTGGCTCTTAATACCAAATCTATAACACCCCCATTCTTACATATAGCAGTGGAATCTAATTTGGGGTATTACTCAAGGTACAATAGTCCATAATCATAGGAAAACGAATCAAAAAGAGTCGTTTTTTGAAAATAAGTATCATTCATTATTTCTTCAGATTTTTTACAAACGAGAGGTTCCCAAAATCTAATACAAGAAGTTTGAATGGATAACGGTCTTTTTCCATCTTCATGTCCCTCGCCACTCCGTGCCATTAGTTACCTGCGATAAAACATGCAAAAAAGTTAACGGACAAAGGTTGAGTGAGAAATCCATAAGGTTTACGTAATATAATTTGAATGCCAAATGATATTTAGGTTACGTAGATATACACCCAGTATTAAAATCATAATTTATTTATGCCATTAGTTTTCTCATAAATCCGAAGCCTTAGGTATGGTGATAACGTTAAGCCCTTGCGGGTAACTTTGCCAAAATATCCCACAGTGATTTCTAATGATGTTGCAATGGGTTACAAGGTAACAGGGTACGACCAACGGGGAGTCCAGCCCAAATAGAACTAATTCACATCATTCCACAGCTTACTACAGAGAGTAATTACGGTTTCATGATTTTGGACTTAAAGGCATAGCAGTTTAACTTATGCAAGTAGTAAATTTGAAATAGCATACATAATATAAATGCATTCAGTTTATAGTCATGTTTCCCCTCGCGGGTTTATAAAACATCTGGAAATATTGAAAGTGCGAAGGCTATAAACTCACCTGAACAGTTATAGGGGAAAAATTGATAGCAAAAAACTGGGAATAAAAGTATGAAATGCTATTACTTTGCTTCGTCACGGGCCAACCTGGGTAATATATGATCAAGTCTTAGTTACTGATTGAATATGCAATAGATTCTTACATAGATGTATTGTTTGAGTATTAAAATTATCATAACACCCCGTTCGGAGCCTCATCCAATTATCAGAAGTCTTTCAGAAAACGTTTGTGGAGCTAGGGCACATTTAAATCGTAAACCCCAACAACTCAACAGAACGTAATACCAAGATGAAACTTCTTAAAATGAAGCTCCCTAGTATTGTGGTTATGATATAGATTCCGGTGACAAGAAGAAATGATTTTTTTTGAAAGCACAACGATGATTGAATGATATAATGAATTAGAACATAAGACAGTTTTATGCGATTTTATTTCAATATCTGGAAATGTATACAGCACGTCAAGCATTAATTAAAAGTTATGGTCTGTAAAGAGTATGATGTGTTTTTATACTTTTTCAAAATGTTACATTAGTCTCAACCCTGCGTTTTGGCGAAGACTTGCAAAGTAAGACCCTCTAAGGGATTTTTTATTTTTACTACTATTGGTCCTTCAACCAATTTATTGATATTAACCATCTGAACCCTTGTACTTAAAAAAAGTGACATAATAGACCCCTATGAGTTATAACTTGATAAAATGACACTTTTTAGTCATTACACCACAATTCGATGATGATACCCCTTGCATGGATTATAATTACAAAACATGTCTCAAGATTCGCCATGCAAGCTTTTATTTAACATTTCAATAGACCTTTATAAGTTATAATAAATCAAAATATGAAGTTTTAACATAACACAAAGTTTAGATTTAACGATTCGTATAAAGCTAAAAAGTAAAACACTGGGGTCAAATTAGGGTTTAAAATGAAAACAGCACGGTTTTAAGATCAAATTCTCTCTGACATATCAAAGTACATTATTATTAACATTATAATTAGCTTATTAGGATATGGTAATAACAAATTTTACAAGTTTAAATTAACGCCAAAGTTTAAGTAAAAACACAGAAATTTATGAGTCTTTCGGGTGTACGGCATTTTTGGATCAAAAAAGGCATAACACTTAGGTTTTTTGATTCAAAAGCTTTATATATTATTAACAATTTATCAACATTCATATGAACATTATAACATTATAAAAGCATATCATAAAGCTTTAGAGAACACTAGTCTTAAGCTATGTATTGGAAACGGTTCAGAATCGGCTTTCGCTTCGTACGCCTAGAATAACGACTCCCGAGCTTTGTTTCTTGGTTTCTTTTGCTTCCTTTCTGAACTTGAGCCTTCTTAAGATCACTTAGGATCTATTAGAGCAAAGTATTGCTTCTATGTAAGGGTTATAGAGGTGGAAGTGGGGGATGAAGAAAAATAAACACATAGGAGTCCTATTTATACCCATTTGAAGGTATAAGGAGTAAGCAAGCTTCATGATTGTCTTTGACACATAAGAGGGTTTAGTAGGAGGTGTTAAAGCTAGAAAATGATGTGTGGAAGTCTAGGAAACTAGCTTTAGAGGTGGTTGTCCATTTTGATGCCGCGGCTAAAGTAAGCAAAAAGAGAGGCCATGTGCTCTCATATTTGACCAAGAAATGGTCTAAGTAGGAATAAGTCTCTTTGAAGGATTCAGAGAGAGGTTTCACAATAAGTTATTTGAACTTGGAATGGTTTGAATTGGGTCAAAATTGATGGTGAAGGAGTTCGGGCTATTTTAGGGTTTGACTAGGGTTTCATAAGTTTTCAAACCTTTATTTCGTGTATAAATGATTAAGGATAGTTAATATATGTAAACAAGGTCTGATATAGGAAGGATTAGCAAATATTAGCCATTGGTTTGGTTACCTTAATACTCGTCCTTTGCTTTTCATTTCTTCTTGACCAATGCATGCTTCGTCTCGCGACCATACAGTCGTCTTGAAAGAGAAGCCATCCTACCAAAAAGAGAGTTAATGTCCCTCCTCATGAGACCAGGCAATAGACCATCACTGTCCTCTCAAAGAAAAGGTATAGTAGACGATTCACCTACCTCATGGACGCTAGCAGGAACAGTCTCATCCTCATGCTCAATCGTGTCCTCAACCTTATTCACATCCTTAGGTTCTGACTTAGAAGCAGGCAACAAAGGGTTAAGAGGATCCACCTCTTCATAGGGATATGTCAACTCTGGCTCATTCTCATCTTCCTTAATGTCGAATTCCATATCATCTTCTTCTTCTTGGGGTTCTTCTTCTTCCTCAAATTCTTCTTCTTATGGGTCCTCGTCTTCATCCTTTAAGACAGGTTCGGGAACAACAGGAACATCATCGTATTGATTTGGCTCAACAACGGGTACATCATCCACATGAAAGGGAGGAATTACGTTCACCATGATAATCTAGAAAATATCATACAATACTTACTTAATAGCGTATCACTTCTTATTATTATTGGAACACTATTACCAAAATAACGGCTCGCATAAAAGCGCAACAAATAAAAATTCACAATTCGTGACATTCTCGTTCCGCATATACCTTAATTATATTTCAAACATATATAATAATAGTTATCATATAATCACATGACATTCTATGCATACAACACATGCATAAATGTACCAATACATAACAATTTATGCATCCAACACCTGCATGAATATATCCATACTTAACCATTTATACATACAACACATACGTAAATATACCTATACATAACAATCAATAAATTTACCTTTTCTTTCTATATGTAACCAATGGCAACGAGGAGTCTCAGCGTGCGTGTAGAAGCGTTATAGTTTAGGTTTTCAAAAAGACTCGACCTAGTTCTCTATAACCTTAGGCTCTTGATACCACTCTGTAACACCCTCATCCAACGGACATTGGATTGCGCAGCGGAATTAGCAATTTGGATGTTACTAAATAGCACCATTCACCAAGACAATAGAAAATGACCCAAAAGAGACGTTTAACAAACATGTGTTCCATTATTAATTAGAGTCAAAACGCGTTTAGGTCCCCACAGAATCGCAACCACAACCATTACAACATTTGAAAAACTATTGTTTCAAAATAAAGACATTGTTTTAGAACAACATAAGACATTGTTTTTGAAAGACAAGGAACACACAAGTAGTCTTTCAACAAATCCATCACACGCACGACACCTCCACGCCATCGTTGCCTTCATCCTTGCTTACCTGGGATAAAACATGTTTAAAATGTCAACAACAATGTTGAGTGAAATTCTTAGAATTTAAAATAATTAATAAGCAATAATCTTTAAACACATAATTAGTTCTCGAGAAAACAAAGCAACGAATGCAATGTATAGCAACTTCTTTTCTTTCACGCAATAAGCTCATGACACTGAACGTTAACAATACATATGGCATTTCATATGTCATTATGCCCCAAAACAAGGTATTATTGTCATATACCTACTATTTTCTAAATACAAAATGTTCGTTTGATAGGGTGGTCATAAGGATTCAAACCCTAGACAGGGTTGTCAAACCCAATAGATCTATTTAATGCATTAGTGTTCACCTTACAAGGCAATTAACGGTCTATGAAATAAGGGACTTTGACAATAGCTACTTATGCGGAACCAATCTCGTAAATCGGGTCCAGCATACCATAAAATCATATGTGTTCGATTTTATAAAACAAACATGCATCCCCCTCACGGGTTTAAAAATAATTAAAAGATTTAAATGCGAGGCTATGAACTCACCTTAAGCAAAAGATCCAAATCAATCAAATCCACAAGCGCAAATAGCTTCATGTCTTAACCGCGACCTATATAATACATCTATAGCGGTACGTGACTAAAAGTATAATAAATCATATATTAACTTACATGCGTATAAATATAAATATATATATATATATATAATATATATATACATATATATATCTAACGCAAGTAAGTATTTATTATAAGTATAATAATTACGTATATATATATATATAGACTTACATGCGTATATATATATATATATATATATATATATATATATATATATATAACATAAAAAGCGATAAATAATAAACACCATTACGTACATACAATCATATACTATAGATTTTCCCCCCCCCCCAAAGTGCGACGCAAAACATTTCACTTTGACGCACTAAACAATACTATGACATTTTCCATAAAGTTTCTATTTTTAGAAAGTTACCGAAAGTAAGGATAATAGAATCCGAACTTCATATTTCGTTATCAATTAACTAACTTTACGAACCCTTTACTCATTATAGACAATATTCACAAGTTTACGCAAGTTTGACTTTCAAAAGTCGAACTTCGTAGTTGACTTTTTACCCCAAAAATAACCAAACATGACTCGGCCGTAAAACGTTCATTATTAAGAGTTACGAGACGATCCACCTAGCGAACGTAGCTTAAGGCGAACACTATCACTTGATTTACAAAAAGTAACTTTCAAAAATTTCTCGACTCGCTACGGTTAAGTCAAACTGGTCAAACTTGGTCAACACAAAACCTATGAAAACGATATTTTCGACATAATCCGACTATCAAAATACGCTTAACTATTCCATATAATTATACCAAAACCATCAAAATTTGGTCAATAACCAAACACATTTTCAATAATTTCCGCACTTGAATCTTATAGCAATAACCATATAACAAACAATATAACTAAATTAATCAAACAAGTACACAATTAGAAAGCTCACAATGCTATAACAAAAATCAAACTATGGCTTCCCCTTGGTTCTTGAAATTGGATGAAACCCAACAACAAAAAAAAACCTTTTTCGACTAAACCTCTTGCTAATAGCAACAATCTAGCAATACTAAACACCCCTTTATACTCAAAAATGACAAGAACACACCAAAAATATAACTTCTTTAATACTTAGTGCATGTGAGGTTTTATTAGTGGGATTTGTAGCTCTTGAAACAAGGATTAATAATATGTAAGTAGATTTAATTGCATGTCGGAAAATTGACCGGAAAGTGGTGGTGTTAGAGATGCCGGTCGAAGAGAGCTAGGGAAGAGGAGGAAGAGAAATTTTATTAAAAGTGTTATAATGTGTGTGTTGAGTTGTATTTATAGAAAACAACTTTGGCAATTTGGCAATTTTAGTCCTTCCTTCTCACTAGTCCTTCAAAGTTAATACAAAGTGTCTATTTCTTAAAAAAAACGGACCAAAGATCTCTGTTACCCACGTTTAATTAAATATTTTAAAATTACCCACTAATTTTAACTTTAAAACGTATAATAAAAACGTTAAACCACGTTAAAACACACATTTTTCTAAAGACAACTACGTTTTTACAAAAACTCGGGAAACGATGTACAAATACAAAAAATAACAACAGTCACCTTACAGAGAAAAAATATAAAATTTTCTGACTTTCTTAGATGCTAAAAAGCAAATAGAAACTCAATTACGGCATGAAATTACCCTATAAATGGAGATTTTCATCAAACCTATATATTAATAAAAACACTATAATTATTTCCTTGTAGCAAAAATAATTATCGCGTTCGGGATAAACGTTGACATGAAACTCATTTGTACATCTCCCTCCATTAGGGAATCGAGCCGTCTCGGTACTCAGCTCGACTTATCCACTCTTCCTCGCTTTGTCCTTACTTGTAAAGAGATGAGGGTACCTTTTCTTAAATCTGGTTCCCTCACGTTCCAAGTAACTCTGGACCTCCTTATGCGAATTCCCAATGGACTTTTCACGATAAGTATCCTACTTTGCTTAAGTTGCTTTGACCCTCTATCCAACAACTTCTCCAACTGGGCTCTTCCGGATCATATGCAACTTATCATCAAGTTGAATCTCATATTATCACCTTCCGCTAAACATTTCTTAAGATTCGAAACATGAAACGTACTATGAATCCCCTTCAACTCTTCAGGCAACTTCAACGTATAGGCTACAGGACCAACTCTAGCTAGAATCTTAAATGTCCCAATGTAACGTGAACTTAACTTTCCGCGCTTTCCAAAATGCACAGTGCCATTCTATGGCGATACCTTGAGCAGTACCATATCACCGACTTTAAATTCTAACGGCTTAGCTCTCCTATCGGCATAGCTTTTTTGGTGACTACGGGCAGTCAACAAACGGTTCTTAATCTGGACGATCTTCTTAGTCGTATCATGGATCAATTCTGGACTGGTGAGTTGGCTATCCCCAACCTCACTCCAGCATACAGGTGATCTACATTTCCATCCGTACAAAGCCTCATATGGTGCAGCCTTAATATGCTCGCGTGATAACTATTGTTTTGTATGAGAACTCAACAATGGTAGAGGCAATCCCAACTACTTCCAAATCACTCACCAACAGGCACTCAAATATAATCCAGCGTTTATTGTCCCCGTTATCGCTTTGACCATTGCATTTGAGGGTGGAAGCGGTACTCGAAACCAAATTCGCACCCCAACGCTTCCTGAAGCGACCTCCAGAATCTTGAGGTAAAATGGCTTTCTCAATCTGAAATGATACGAAACAGAACATCTGCCTACAAACTATCTCCTTCACGTAAAGTCCATGATGTAGCTTCTCCATACAATCTTTTTTCCCCTTCATGTTAGGACAATAAGATGATTTGGTCAGACAGTCGACAGAATCCCGAGAATCCGTATCAAAAAAAAAAACCCACATTGGCTAGTCCTCCGCTCAGTCCACTTCACAAAATCGATAGTAATCCTTCCTCCACTTCCAAACTGTAATCTCTGGTTGTGCAGCTAACCCAGATGGTTTTGATGCTCGTCTTTGACGTTCGCAGCAAGTCAAAAACACTTACACAACATATAGGGCAATAACAACTTCATACGGAGACCATCAGTAAATGGCTTCAAATCTTGATGACATCTTTTCCTATCCCGAATGGATGGAATACCTGGACTTCTGCGACTCATCATACCCAAATCCCTCATTCCACCGAATCGTGGCAACCAACACGATTTTCTAAAAACAAGAACGTGATCCATCAGGGCGAAAAACAAATTAGTGCTTAATCAATCTCCCTAGAGTTTCTGCCATCACAATCTCTCTTTTTCATTGCTTCCTTATGAGCTTTCACGAATCTGCTTAGATTAGATCATTATGAACAGTCATCTCAAAGCGCGAACACTAATGGCTTATTCCATTCCTTTCTACTTAAGGCATTAGCCACAACATTCCGCTTTTCAAGTATGATACCGATCTCACAATCATCATTCACTCAATAACGTCAATCCATCACCGTTGTCTCAAGTTAAGCTCTTTTTGATTCAAAATATATTGTAGGCTCTTGTGATCGATGAAAACCACACACTTCGTTCCATACAAATAATGTCTCCATAACCTAAGAGCGAAAACAACGGCTCCTAACTCCAAAACATCGAGGTAGTGTAATTCTCCTTCTTTGGACTATCGAATGTCTAGAGCATACGCTAAGTCACCTTCTCCTCTTTGTATCACACTGTCTTCCATAACCCTTAATGCACTAAACACAACTTTCGCTTAAGTGCACGGCTCCATAACCCTTGAAGTCACTTACACAACAACTGGCTCCATAACCCTTAGTGTGCACGGCTCCAAACACCAACAAAATCTTACCGTTCCCTTACGAGCAACGCTAAATCGGTGCACTACACAACTTCTGCTTCAATGTCTGAAAAGCATCCTCTTCTTTTTTTCCCTATTCGTATTTCTTATCTTTTCTGAGGTCAACTAGTTAGCGGCTTAGAAATCAAAGAAAAGCCTTTAATGAACCTCCTATAGTACCTAGTTCAATCCAAGAAATTGCCTCACCTTTATGGCGTTGTTGGTGAGCCCAACTCTAATTGCTTCGATCTTGCGGATCACATGACACAACTAACGATCATTACATGACCAGTAAATTGGTACTGAATCTACCAAAAATCACAGCTTGAAACTGAATTGAAAACTTGGCGTACAATCTCTCTTTCTTAAGTAGCACCAAAAATAATCTTCAAATGCTTCCCATGATGCTTTCCTCATTCTTGAATAAAACCAAATATCACGATGAACACAAATGACGAACTTATCTAGATTACGACTTGCATACTCGTCATCAAGTTACCATAAACATAGCTGGCCAGCATTAGTCAATCAAATGTCATCACTTGGAACACAAAGTGATCAAACCGAGTTCAAATGCAGTAATTGGAAAGGTTCTTTCTTCTTTAATGCGTAATCTGGTGATAATCTTGATTGCAGATCGATCTTAGAATACACGCTTCAACCCTAAAGTTGGTCAAACAAATTGTTAATTCTCAGGAGAGGATAACGATTCTTGACAGTCAACTTATTCAACTCGCGATAGTTTATACACATTCTGAAAGATCCATCTTTCTTTTTCACAAACAACATTAGTGCTCTCCACGGTGATGAACTCGGACAAATAAATCCTTTCTCCACCAGCATATACTTGCAATTGTTAACCGTATAATTCACTCAACTCAGACCGTGAGCCAAAATAGTAACGTGGTGCACTTGTAACAGGTGCAGCCCCCGGTAATAGATTCAAGTTCGAAACTCACACTTGCCCGGCGGTGGGAGTCCTGCAAACTCCCTCAGGGAAAGTCACACGAATTACAGGCACGTTTTCCTAATCGTTTTCTCCTTCAATTATCCTTCTCCGTTCGCGTGTGCCAAAAACAAATGAAAGACCACGCTCGATCGTACTTACATACGAGCCCTTAAACACGATATGACCTGTATACTCGAGACACACCCTTAGCACTTTTTACTATCAACATCTTTTTTTCATACGGCATACAACACACTTTCACGGCACACAAGATATAACGTCATCGTGCTTGACAAGCCAATGCCATACCGCATTATGACGTAAACGAACAAGGTCAATTGGCATAAAATCGATTAAAAAATAATGGTTCCACTAAATTCAAAGTCAAACTTTCAAATAGTGTTCGAACTAACTACCGGTTCCAATCACTAACTCTAACCTCATAACATACTCTTATTTTAACCAGATCGATATTAAGCATGGAACTAAATCTAGTATCCACAAAAATCTTATCGGAACCCGAATTGAATAAAAAAAGCAAAGCGGTTATTGAGCAGAAACGTACCAGTAACCACATTCAAACCTTTTGGCTCAGCATCCTTAATAGCATAAGCTCGACCATTAACTTCTCTAACTTCCTCTTGCTTAACCTTCCTTGATCATCGGTTCTTAGTATGACCTTGCTCACCACAATCATAACAAGTCAGAATGGGCAGAGCATTTGCACCCGTGGCAACATTCTTTTCCTTACAGTACCTTGCCTTGTGCCTAACCTTTTCACACTTGCGACACTTGATAGTACACAGACCAACATGGTGAGTAAAACAACGTTCACACAAAGGAAGTGATCCAGAAGACACCTTTCCATCAGTAGGAGCGATAACCATAGCTCACGCATTCCCTTGCTTTTGGTTATTCTGCAAAGTTTGGCATGAATTATCCTTATGATTGCCCTTACCACTACTATTTCCACTTTGAAAGCTCTCCTACTTTCGTTTCTTTCCTTCTAAAATTCTTTCATCTCTAGCTTGCGATTTAAGTTCCATCAACATATGAGCCATACGCACGGATTCGTTCAGGTTAGCAGGCTTAGAAGAAGTGACTTCACCTTTGATGTTATCAGTCAACCCCCAAATGTAAGCATCAACCTTCACTCTTTCTGGCTCAACCATTCTCGAACACATCAATGCTAACTCATTAAACCTCTGAGTATAAGCCACAATGTTATACTACTTGACCTTCAAGTTCCACAGTGACTGTGCTCCATTCTTTAAACTTCTTCTATTGGACAAAACTCTGTAGTCATCAACTATTTCATCTCAGTCCAAGGCATTTGGTTCACAGTCTCCAAACCTATGGTTGCAACCTTAGCATTCCACCAAGTCAAGGCAGGTCCTTGCAGCGTTGCAGCAACAAACTTAACCTTCTTGCCCTCTGCACATTCACTGATTCCAAAAATACTCTTAGTTTTCCTTGAAACCATCTCGAAAATCCAATAGCACTCCTTCAGTACCATGAAAAGCAGTAGGATTGCACTTTATAAACCCAGCAAAAGTGCACTCATAACAGCATGTGCGGCATCCTGACCCCTAAACTGGTCAAGTCCCCTGGCATCATATATCTTCAGCATTTCGCATGTCTAGCTTGCTCAGCAGCGATAGCAGCATCGATACTTTCCTTGATCATTCGACGAATAGCAGCTTGAGTCAAAGCTGTAGACTTTAGAGGCATGATTATGTCATGTCACACAAAAAATAATCTAATAAGCATTCATAACATGATATACTCATAACATGGTACAATGACAAATCAATCACAACAACCTCCACACCACAATCAAGAAGTAATCAAAAGATAATCATGTCATTTTTTCATCACAAAAAGTTAAACAATATTTGCATAGTTTCATGAAAGATACAAATGTTTTACAACCAATAGCACTAATTCTACTAACTGAGGATTTAGTTTAGCGATTACACAATAAAGATACTACTAATGAATCTAAACTACTAAGCATCATGAGGAAATCCTCGCGGCTTAGATGAAGGACTCTTCTCATCTTCAATCGGAACATCAATAGCTTCAGTCGGTCTTTCTTCAAACACATATCCTCTACGAATCATCTCTTGATAGAATTCGTGAGCTCGAACTCTAGTCCAATAGAGATCTCTCTCGCTTTCGTATCATAGATCTGCATACTAAGGAATGTGTTGCTAAACCTTGCTTCTTCAAGTTCCTTTTTCAACTTCTTACACTCAACCTTGTCTTCAACATTACCAAAGGCCATTCAAAACCGACTTTTCCATTGCAACAACACAAGCCGTTCCTTAGTCCACACTAGAACGCACTTCATTACCTAAATCTAAAATCAACTTACCATAATACTCGTCCTTTTCTTTTCCTTTCATCTTGACAAATGCATGCGCCGTCTCACGACCACACAAACTGTATTGAAATAGATACCATCCTACCTAAAAAGAGAGTAAAAGTCCCTGCCTCATATACATGCAATGACATGCACTGACCCTCTCAAATAAAAGGATCAGTAGACGATTCACCTACCTCATGGACGCTAGCAGGAACAGTCTCATCCTCATGCTCAATCGGGTTTTCAACCTCAGTCACATCCTCAGGTTCTGACTCAGAAGCAGGCGACGGAGGTTAAGAGGATCCACCTCTTCATAAGGATATGTCAACTTTGGCTCATTCTCATCTTCCTCGATGTCGACTTCCATATCATCTTCTTCTTCTTCTTGGGGTTCTTCTTCTTCATCATATTCTTCTTCTTCCGGGTCCTCGTCTTCATCCACTAAGACATGCTCGGGAATGACATGAACATCATTGTGTTGATTCGGCTCAACAACAGGTACGTCATCCACATGATCGGGAGGAATTACGTTCACCATGATAATCCAGAAAATATCATACAATGCTTACTTAATAGCGTATCACTTCTTATTCTTATTGGAACACTATTATCAAAATAACAGCTCGTATAAAAGTGCAACAAATAAAAAATCACAATTTGTGACATTCTCGTTTCGTATATACCTCAATTATATTTCAAACATATATAATAATAGTTATCATATAATCACATGTCATTCTATGCATACAACACATGCATAAATGTACCAATACATAACACTTTATGCATCTAACACGTGCATAAATATATCCATACTTAACCATTTATACATACAACATATACGTAAATTTACCTATACATAATAATCAATAAATTTACCTCTTCTTTCTATATGTAACCAATGGCAACGAAGAGTCTCGACGTGCGTATAGAAGCGTTATAGTTTAGGTTTTCAAAAAGACTCGACCTAGTTCTCTATAATCTTAGGCTCTGATACCACTCTGTAACACCCTCGTCCAACGAACATTGGATTGCGTAGCAGAATTAGCAATTTGGATGTTACTAAATAGCACCATTCACCAAGACAATAAAAAATAACCTAAAAGAGACGTTTAACAAACATGTGTTCCATTATTAATCAGAGTTAAAACGCGTTTAGGTCCCTACAGAATCGCAACCACAACCATTACAACATTTGAAAAGTTATTATTTCAAAATATGGACATTGTTTTATAACAACTTAAAACATTGTTTTTGAAAGACAAGGAACACACAAGTAGTCTTTCATCAAATCCATCACACGCACGACACCTCCACGCCATCGTTGCCTTCATCCTTGGTTACCTGGGATAAAACATGTTTAAAACGTCAACAACAATGTTGAGTTAAATTCATAGAGTTAATAATAATTCATAAGCAATAATCTTTTAACACATAATTTGTTCACAGGGAAAACTAAGCAACAAAGCAAAGAAATAGCAACTGCATTCTTTTAACGCAATTTAAGTCAGTTCACCTGAACGTATAACAATACCTAATGGCCCCCCATTTCTATAATAGTGTTGCCCAAAACAAAGTATTATTGTCATATACCTACTACTTATCCTAATACAAAATGTCCGTTTAGCCAAGGTGGTTCACAAGGATCAAACCCCTGGACAGGGTGCCAATCCCAATAGATCTATTTTTATAGCATAGCCGTTCACCTTTAACAAGGCAATTAACGGTTCATGAAATAAGGACTTTTGACAATAGCTACTTATGAGGAAACAATCTCATAATCGTGATCCAACATACCATAAAATCATATGTGTTCAATTTTATAAAACAAACATGCATCTCCCTCGCGAGTTTAAAACAAATAAAAGATTAAATGCGAGGCTATGAACTCCACCTTGAGCCAAATATCCAATCTATCAAAACACGAGCGCAAAAAGCTTCACAACGGCTAACCGCGAACCTATATAATACATATTAGCGGTATGTGCTAAAAGTAAATAAAATCAAATAATACATGTTTGCATATATTATATTATATATTAATATATCTATATATGTTATATATAGATATAAATGTATATATATATAATATACTATATATATTTTATATATATATATATATATATATATATATATATATATATATATATATTGTTATTACGTATATACAATCATATACTACAATCTCCAAGTGCGACGCAAAACATTTCACTTTGACGCACTTAACAATATTACAACATTTTCCATAAAGTTTCCATTTTTAGAAAGTTACCGAAAGTAAGGATAATATAATCCGAACTTCATATTTCGTTATCAATTAACTAACATTACGAACCCTTTGCTCATTATAGACTTTATTCAAAAGTTTACGTAAGTTTGACTTTCAAAAGTCAAACTTCGTAGTTGACTTTTTACCCCAAAAATACCCAAACTTGACTCGGCCGTAAAACGTTTGTTATTAAGAGTTACGTGACGATCCACCTAGCGAAACGTAGCTTAAGGCGAACACTATCACTTAAAATAATCAAAAATAACTTTTAAAAATTTCTCGACTCACTACGGTTAAGTCAAACTTTCTGGTCAAACTTGGTCAACCCAAAACCTATGAAAACGACATTTTTGACATAATCCGACTATCAAAATACCCTTAACTAGTCTATATAATTATACTAAAACCATCAAATTTTGGTCAATAACTAAACACGCTTTCAATAATTTCCGCACTTGAATCTTATAGCAATAACCATATAACATGCAATATATCAATTTAATCAAAACTAGAAGCTTACAATGCTATAAGAAAAATCAAACTATGTTTCCCCTTGGCTTATTGAAATCGGACGCAAGCTCAAACCCAAACAAACCAAACCTTTTCAATCAACCAACTTTAAAACAACAACAATCTAACTATTTTGAACACACCCTTATACTCGAAAATGGCAAGAACACACCAAAAATCTATCTTCTTCAATACTTAGTGCATGTGAGGTTTTAATAGTGGGTTTTGTAGCTCTTGAAACAAGGATTAATAATATGTAATTTGATTGTAATGCATGTCGGAAAATAAGCCATAAAAATTGGTGTTTGTGGTGGTGTCCGGTCGAAGAGAAGAAGAAAGGAGGGAGAGAGTGACAAATTTTAGTAAAATGTTATAAGTGTATGTATGGTCCTATTTATAGAAAAATAGTTTGGCAATTTGGCAATTTTAGTCCCTCTATTCTCAAGTCCTTTTAAAACTAGTACAAAGCGTTATTTCTTTTATTTAAAATCGGCCAAAGACTCGGGTCACACCACATTAATAAATATTTTAAATCCGTCCCACTAATTTTTCTTTAAAACGTTTAATAAAACGTTAAACCTCGTAAAACACGACCTTTAAACACGGTTTTTACAAAAACTCAGGGAAACGTCGTAAAATACAAAAATAACATATTCACGCTCTCGGAGCAACAATATAAAATTTTTCGACTTTCTTAGACGCTAAAAACAAATAGAAACTCAATCATGGCATGAAATTACCCTATAAAATAGAAATTTTCATCAAACCTTATATAGTATAAATGACTATAACTATTTACGTAGCAAAAATAATTATCTTAGCTCGGGATAGACGTTGACCTAAAACTCGGGTTGTTACATTCTCCCCTCCTTTAGGGAGCGTCGTCTCGGTGCTCAGCTCGACTTATCCGCTTTCCTCGCTTCATCTTTACTTGTAAAGAGATGAGGGTACTTTTTCTTAATCTGATCCTCACGTTCCCAAGTAAATTCTGGACCTCTTTGTGAATTCCAACGAACTTTAATGATAGGTATCCTACTTTGCTTAAGTCGCTTAACCTCTCTATCAACAACTTCCACTGGCTCATCGATCATATGCAACTTATCATCAAGTTGAATCTCATCCATCGAAACAATAATATCGCCTTTCGCTAAACATTTCTTAAGATTCGAAACATGAAATGTACTATGAATCCCCTTCAACTCTTCAGGTAACTCCAACGTATAAGCTACAAGACCAACTCTAGCTAGAATCTTAAATGGTCCAATGTAACATGGACTTAACATTATGCGCTTTCCAAAACGTACAGTGCCCTTCCATGGCGATACCTTGAGCAGTACCATATTACCGACTTCAAATTCCAACGGCTTAGTTCTCCTATATGCGTAACTTTTCTGGCGACTACGGGCAGTCAACAAATAAGTCTTAATCTGGACGATCTTCTCGGTCGTATCACGGATCAATTCTAGACCGGTGAGTTGGCTATCTCCAACATACAAGTGATCTACATTTCTGTCCGTACAAAGCCTCAGGTGGTGCAGCCTTAATGCTCGCGTGATAACTATTGTTGTATGAGAACTCGACCAATGGCAGATGGCGATCCCAACTTCTTCCAAAGTCGATCACGCAGGCACATAACATATATTCCAGTGTTTGTATAGTCGTCTCGCTTTGACCATTCCTTTGAGGGTGGTAAGCGGTACTCATGTCCAAATTTATCCCCAACGCTTCCTGAAGCGATCTTCAGAATCTTGATGTAAAATGGCTATCTCGATCCGAAATGATCAAAACAGGAACACCATGCCTACACACTATTTCCTTCAAGTAAAGTCGCGTGAGCTTCTCCATACTGTCCGTTTTCTTCATTGGTAGGAAATGAGCTAATTTGGTCAGTCGGTCGACAATAACCCAAATCGTATCATACCCACTTGGCGTTCTTGGCAATCCAC
Source organism: Tanacetum coccineum (assembly GCA_026074375.1). Lineage (NCBI taxonomy): Eukaryota > Viridiplantae > Streptophyta > Magnoliopsida > Asterales > Asteraceae > Tanacetum > Tanacetum coccineum. The sequence continues at coordinate 10,471 of BQNB010008012.1, read as the reverse complement.
TCATAAAATCCATAGTAATCCTTTCCCACTTCCAAACTAGAATCTCTGGTTGTTGCATCAATCCAGGTGATTTCTAATGCTCGGCTTTGACCTTCGCACAAGTCAAACACTTACTAACATATGTGGCAATATTAGCTTTCATATTCGGCCACCAGTACAACGGCTTCAAATCTTGATACATCTTGTTCGATCCTGGATGGATGGAATACTTAGACTTATGCGACTCATGCATAACCAAATCCCTCAATATACCGAATCACGGCAACCAAACATGATTCCCAAAACAACGTGTTCCATCAGGGCAAAACTCGAATATTTGCTTAATCAATCTCCCTAAATTTTCTGCCTTCACATTCTCTCTTTTCATTGCTTCCTCCTGAGCTTCACGAATCTACTTAGGTAGATCATTGTGAACAGTCATCATCAAAGCTCGAACACGCAATGGCTTATTCCTTTCCTTTCGACTTAAGGCGTCAGCCACAACATTCGCTTTTCCAGGATGATACCGTATCTCACAATCATAATCACTCAACAACTCAGTCCATCTTCGCTGTCTCAAGTTTAGCTCTTTCTGATTCAAGTTATATTATAGGCTCTTATGATCGGTGAAAACCACACACTTCGTTCCATACAAATAATGTCTTCGTAATCTAAGAGCGAAAACAACGGTACCTAACTCCAAATCGTGAGTAGTGTAATTCTCTTCATGGACTTTCAACTGTCTAGAAGCATACGTTATCACCTTCTCTCTTTGCATCAACACGGCTCCATAACCTTTAAGTGATGCGTCATTTATATTTCAAATAGTATGTTATATTGCTTGTACATATACTTAGTAGCTTGTGTATTCACTTTATTGGATAACCTTTAACCCTTCATGAGATTAGGGTTTTAGGGCATCCTAAACGAAAAAGACACCGATAATGGTTTAAGCTCGTTTTGATATGATGTGAGCGCGCGCGAGTGTAACCTAAAAGGGAATAATGTACCTTGTAATAATGATATTATGATATTGACTTAACATGTTATGATGTTTTCTTGACATATAAGAAGATAGGATTGCCATAGATAGGTCTGCCAGAGCCCGTTAACTTTAGTTATGCAGGTTATAATTGCAATTTGAATAGTTGCAAATTAAGTAATGTAATGAAATAAGGCGAAAAATTTCCCTGAAAAAGGTGAGTTCATATATAACTGATAGATTGTACATCATCTAACTTAATAGATGGATATTTACATTTATAAAAATTGTGGGTTGATATATCTTTCAACAAATCCATCACACGCACGACACCTCCACGCCATCGTTGCCTTCATCCTTGGTTACCTGGATAAAACATGTTTAAAACGTCAACAATAAACAAGGTTGAGTGAAATATCATAGAGTTTTAAAATAATTAATAAGCAATAATCTTTAAACACATAATTAGTTCTCGGGAAAACAAAGCAACGAATGCAATGTATAGCAACTTCTTTTCTTTCATACAATAAGCTTATGACACTGAACGTTAACAATACATATGGCATTTCATATGCTAATGTGCCCCAAAACAAGGTATTAATGTCATATACCTACTACTTTCTAAATACAAAATGTCCGTTTGACAAGGTGGTCACAAGGATTCAAACCCTGGACAGGGTTGTCAAACCCAATAGATCTATTGAATTCATTAGCGTTCACCTTACAAGGAAATTAATGGTTCATGAAATAAGGGACTTCGACAATAGCTACTTATGCGGAAACAATCTCGTAATCGGGTCCATCCATACCATAAATCTTAAGTTTTGATTTATAAACAAACATGCATCTCACCCGGCGGTTTTAAAAACAATTAAAAATTAAAATGCGAGGCTATGAACTCAACTTAAGCAAAAGATCCAAATCAATCAAATCAACAAGCGCAAATAGCTTCACGTCCTAACCGCGACCTATATAATACATATATAGCGATACGTGACTAAAAGTATATTAAATCATATAACACATACTTGCATTTATATATATATATATCTATATATATATATATATAAAATATATATATATATAATATATATATATTTGTTTATTACGTATATACAATTATATACTACAATCTCCAAGTGCGACGCAAAATATTTCACTTTGACGAACTAACGATATTACAACATTTTCCATAAAGTTTCCATTTTTAGAAAGTCACCAAAAGTAAGGATAATATAATCCGAATTTCATATTTCGTTATCAATTAACTAACATTACGAACCCTTTGCTCATTATAGACTTTATTAAAAGTTTACGAAATTTTGATTTCAAAAGTTAAACTTCGTAGTTGACTTTTTACCCCAAAAATACCCAAACTTGACTCGGCCGTAAAACATTCGTTATTAAGAGTTACGTGACGATCTACCTAGCAAAACGGAGCTTAAGGCGAACACTATCACTTAACGTTTTCAAAAATAACTTTTAAAAATTTTCTCGACTCACAAGGATTGTTGTTGGGAAGGTGAGTGGGGGGGGGGGGGGGGGGGGGGGGTGTGGGTTGGGGGGGGTGGGGGGGGGGGGGGGTGGTGGGAGGGATTTGGTATTGTGGTGGGGGGGTGTTTGGTGAGGGGTGTGGTGGTTTGTTGTGGGGGGTTGGGGGGGGGGGGGGGGTGGGGGGGGTGGGGTGTTTTGTGTGGGGGTGGTATGTGTTGGTGGTTGGAGTTTGGGAGGTTAGGGGGTGGGGATTATGTATAGTTTTGGGTGAGGTTTGGAAGGTTATTGTAGTGTGGAATAGTAGGATATTACTACAAATTCATATGGTAAGCTCATCTTAAGCATTGGGTGGGGGGGGGGCATGGAGAAAACGTTGACAAACTTCGTGAGCAAACATAGGTGGATCAACCCAGACTCTCAGCCGCGGAGTGAAACTGTAGCGATTATTGTATCGTGCCAGTATAGAGTTAGAGCTCGAATGACTCTCGAAAAAATGCTGTATACTATCTACGTAAGAAATTAGTGCGTGTGGGGCAGAAGACGCTCATAGCAAGAGCGAGAGGAGCGTGTACCATTCTTTCGACCTCTTATATCTACTCTCTTCAATAGAGAGTATATCTGTGCAATTTACATCTCTATCACTATCATCTCCTCTCTCTGAAGCGAGCGTCCAATATGAAGCACTAACTAATTACCAATACTCATGTCATGAGCGAGTTCTTCCTAGGTAGCTACACATCACATTTCAACAAGAAATCAAAATATAGGCTTCCCCACATTCTTGCTATGAAAATCGGTGACGAAACTAACAACCCAAAACAAAACCTTTTTCTGACTAACCGTCTTACGCACAATATCACAATCTAGCGACTACTGAATCACCGAGATACCTTATACTCGAAATATCACAAGAACGCACACCATAATCTAACTTCTTCCAAATTCTGTTATTCAATGTGAGGTTTTAATAGTGGGGATTATTGTAGCTCTTGAAACAAGGATTAATAATATATAAACGGATTTAATTGCATATCGGAAATCAACCGGAAAAGTGGTGATGGTTTAGGTGGCCGGTCAAATAAGAGAGGAGAGGACAAGGAGAGTGAAATTTTTCTAAAAGTTTATAAGTGTGAGTTTTGTGTGCTATTTATAGGAAACAACATTAACATCTTGGCAATTTTGGTCCCTCCTTATAACTCCTTCAAAGTTAATACAAAGTGTTTATTTCGTTATGAATCCTACACACTAGAACTCAGGTAAACACATTTTAAGTAAATAAATTTTAAATCCCGTGCCACTAATTTAACTTTAAAAACGTTTAATAAGACGTGTAAAGCGCGACGTAAAACACGACCTTTAAACACGGTTTTTTTAAAAAACTCGGGGAAAACGTAGTAAAAATATATAAACAATAATCTCTCTATACTGACGCTCTCAAGTAGCGTGCGCGCGCAATATAAATTTTTTTGACTTTCTAGACGCTAAAAACAAATAGAAACTCAATCACGGCATGAAATTACCTAAAAATTAGATATTCTCATCAAACCTTATATAATATAAACGACTATAACTATTTACGTAGCAAGTATAATTATTGTAGCTCAGGATAGACGTTGACCTAAAACTCGGGTTGTTACATTCTCCCCTCCTTTAAGGAGCGCCGTCCCGGTGCTCAGCTCGACTTATCCGCTTCCCTCGCTTTGTCCTTACTTGTAAAGAGATGAGGGTACTTTTTCTTAATCTAATCCTCACATTCCCAAGTAAATTATGGACTTCTTTGCCAATTCCAACAAACTTTAATGATAAGTATCCTACTTTGCTTAAGTCGCTTATCCTCTCTATCAACAACTTTCACTGGCTCTTCAATCATATGAAACTTATCATCAAGTTGAATCTCATCCATTGGAAAAACAATATCACCTTCCGCTAAACATTTCTTAAGATTCGAAACATGAAACGTACTATGAATCCCATTCAACTCTTTAGGTAGCTCCAACGTATATGCTACAAGACCAACTCGAGCTAGAATCTTAAATGGCCCAATGTAACATGGACTTAACTTTCCGCGCTTCTAAAATGTATAGCGCCCTTCCATGGCGATACCTTGAGCAATACCATATCACCGACTTCAAATTACAATGGCTTAGTTCTCTTATTTTCATAACTTTCTGGCGACTATGGCGGTCCAACAAATGGTTTTTAATATGGACGATCTTTTTGGTCTTATCACGGATCAATTCTGGACCGGTGAGTTGGCTATCCCCAACCTCACTCCAGCATACAGGTGATCTACATTTTTGTCTGTACAAAGCCTCAAATGGTGCAGCCTTAATGCTTGCGTGATAACTTTTGTTGTATGAGAACTCGACCAATGGCAGATGGCGATCCCAACAACTTACAAAGTCAATCACACAGGCACGCAACATATCTTCCAGCGTTTGTATAGTCCTTTCGCTTTGACCATCCGTTTGAGGGTGGTAAGCGGTACTCATATCCAAATTCGTCCCTAACGCTTCCTGAAGCGATCTCTAGAATCTTGACGTAAAATGGCTATCTCGATCCAAAATGATCGAAACAAGAACACCTTGCTTACATACTATCTCCTTCAAATACATTTGCGTAAGCTTCTCCATACTATCCGTTTTCTTCATTGGTAGGAAATGAACTGATTTGGTCAGTCGGTCGACAATAACCCAAATCGTATCATACCCGCTCGACGTTCTTGGCAATCCACTTACAAAATCTATAGTAATCCTTTCCCACTTCTAAACTGGAATCTCCGATTATTGCAGCAACCCAAATGGTTTCTGATGCTCAGCTTTAACCTTCGCACAAGTCAAACACTTACTAACATACGTGGCAATATTCGCTTTCATATTCGACCACCAATACAATGGCTTTAAATCTTGATACATCTTATCCAATCTTGGATAGATGGAATACTTGGAATTATGCGACTCATGCATAACCAAATCCCTCAATCTACCGAATCGCGGCAACCAAACACGATTCCCAAAACAACATGTTCTATCAGGGGGAAACTCGAATATTTGCTTAATCAATCTCCCTAAATTTCCTGCCTTCACATTCTTTCTTTTCATCGCTTCCTCTTGAGCTTCACGAATCTACTTAGGTAGATCATTATGAATAGTCATCATCAAAGCTCAAACACGCAATGGCTTAATCCTTTCCTTTCGACTTAAGGCGTCAGCCACAACATTTGCTTTTCCAGGATGATACCGTATCTCACAATCATAATCACTCAACAACTCAAATCCATCTCTGTTGTCTCAAGTTCAGCTCTTTCTGATTCAAAATATATTGTAGGCTCTTTGATCGGTGAAAACCACACACTTCGTTCCATACAAATAATGTCTCCATAATCTAAGGGCAAAATCAGCGGCTCCTAACTCCAAATCGTGAGTAGTGTAATTCTCTTCATGGACTTTTAACTGCCTAGAAGCATACGCTATCACCTTCTCTCTTTGCATCAATACGGCTCCATAACCTTTAAGTGATGCATTGTAATACACCATAAAATCTTTTGTTCCCTCGGGCAACGCTAAGATCGGTGCACTACATAACTTCTGCTTCAATGTCTGAAAAGCTTCCTTTTCTTCTTTTTCCCATTCGTATTTCTTATCTTTCTTGTCCAACTTTAGTCAGCGGCTAGAATCAAGAAAAAACCTTTAATAAACCTCCTATAGTACCCAGTAAATCTAAGAAATTGCCTCACCTCTGTTGGCATTGTTGGTGTAGCCCAACTCTTAATGGCTTTGATCTTGGTAGGATCAACATGAACACCACTACGATCAATCACATGACCTAGAAATTGTATCGAATCTAGCCAAAAATCACACTTTGAAAACTTGGCGTACAATCTCTCTTTCTTGAGCAGCTCCAAAATAATCTTCAAATGCTTCTCGTACTCTTCTTCGTCCTTGGAGTAAACCAAAATATCATCGATGAACACTATGACGAACTTATCAAGATATGGCTTGCATACTCAGATTCATCAAGTCCATAAATACATTAGGCGAATTAGTCAATCACAAAAGGGCCTCAATTGGAACTCAAATTGACCATACCGAGTTCTAAATGCAGTAATTGGAATGTCCTCTTCTTTAATGCGTAACAGGTGATACCCTAATCGCAGATCGATCTTAGAATACACGCTTGAACCTTGCAGTTGGTCAAATAAATTGTCGATTCTCGGGAGAGGATAACGCTTCTTGATAGTCAACTTGTTCAACTCGCGATAATCTATACACATTCTAAAAGATCCATCTTTCTTCTTCACAAACAACACCGGTGCTCCCCACGGTGATGAACTCGGACGAATAAATCCTTTCTCCAGCAGCTCTTGCAATTGTACCGACAACTCTCTCATCTCAGATGGTGCCAATCTATATGTTACACGTGCAACAGGTGCAACCCTCGGTACTAGATCAATTCGAAACTCTACTTGCCTTGGCGGTGGTAGTCCTGGCAACTCCTCAGGAAACACCTCAGGAAAGTCATGAATTATAAGCATGTCTTCTAATCGTTTCTCCTTTGATTTCTTCTTCGTCACGTGTGCCAAAAACAAATGACAACCTCGCTCGACGTACTTACAGGCCTTAATACAAGATATGACCTTTAATCGAGACACAAAAAAGTACCCTTGTCACTTTCGACTATCAACATCTTGTTTCCGTACGGCATACAAACAACTTTCTCGCCACAGACGATAACGGCATCATGCTTGACAAGCCAATCCATACCAATTATGACCGTACAAAAACGTACAAGCTCAAATCGCATAAGATCGATTTAAAAAATATGGTTCACTAAATTCAAAGTGCAACCTTTCAAAACAGTGTTCGTACTAACTACCCTTCCATCAGCTAACTCTACCTCATAACTAGATCTTATTTTAATCGGATCGATATTAAGCATGGAACTAAATCAATACCACGAAAACATCCATCAGGAACCCGAATCTAATAAAACAAAAGCATAGCGGTTATTGAGCAAAAACGTATCAGTAACCACATTCGGATCCTTCGGCTCAGCTTCCTTAATAGCATAAGCTCGACCACGAACTTCTCCAACTTTCTCTTGCTTAACCTTCCTTGGGCATCGATTCCTAGTATGACCTTGTTCACCACAGTCATAACCAGTCGGAATGGGCAGAGCATTTGCACCCGTGGCAACATTCTTCTCCTTGTAATACCTTGCCTTGTGCCCAACCTTTCCATACTTGTGAAACTTGATAGTACACAGACCAACATGGCGAGTAAAACAGCGTTCACACAAAGGAAGTGATCCAGAAGACACCTTTCCATCAGTAGGAGCAGTAATCATAGCTAGCGCGTTCCCATGCTTTTGGTTATTCTGCAAAGTTTAGCGTGAGTTGTCCTTATGATTGCTCTTACCACTACTATTCCCACTTTGAAAGCTCTCCCACTTTCGCTTCTTTCCTTCTAGAATTCTGTCATCTCTAGCTTGCGATTTTTGTTCCATCAACTTATGATCCATACATACGGCTTCGCTCAGGTTAGCAGGCTTAGAAGAAGTAACTTCACCTTTGATGTTATCAGTCAATCCTCGGATGTAAGCATCAACTTTCACTCTTTCCGGTTCAACCATTCTCGGACGCATCAATGCTAACTCATTTAACCTCTGAGTATAAGCCACAATGTTATACTTCTTGACCTTCAAGTTCCACAGTTCGTGCTCCATTCTTTAAACTTATTCTGTCAGACAAAATTTTGCAGTCATCAATTGCTTCATCTTAGTCCAAGGCATTTGGTTCATAGTCTCCAAACCCATGGTTGCAACCTTAGCATTCCACCAAGTCAAAGTAGGTCCTTGCAGTGTTGCAGCAGGAAACTTAACCTTCTTGCCCTTTGCACATTCACTGATTCCAAAAACACTCCCAGTTTTCTCAAACCATCTTCGTAATTCAACAGCTTCTTCAGTACCATGAAAAGCAGTAAGATTGCACTTCATAAACCCAGCAAAAGTGCACTCACGAATAACAGGTGCGACATCCTAACCCTTAACTGGTCCAGATCCCCTAGCATCATTTCTAGCATTCGCATGTCTAACTCGCTCAGCAGCGATAGCAGCATCGACACTTTCCTTAATCATTCGACGAATAGCAGCTTGAGTCAAAGGTGCAGACTTTGGAGGCATGATTCTGTCACGTCACACAGAAAACAATCTAAAAATCATTCATAACATGATATACTCAAAACATGGTACAATGAAAAATCAATCACAACAACAGTCACACAACATCAAGTAGTAATCAAAAGATAGTCATTCATTTTTCATCACAAAAGAGTTAATACATAGTTGCATTGTTTCATGAAATGATACAAATCGTTACAACCAATAGCACTAATTCTACTAACTGAGGATTCAGTTTAGTGATTACAAAATAAATATACTACTATTGAATCTAAACTACTAAGCATCATGAGGAGATCCTCGCGGCTCAGATGATGCACTCTTCTCATCTTCAATCGGAACATCGATAGCTTTATTCGGTCTTTCTTCAAATACAAATCCTCTACGAATCATCTCTTGGTAGAACTCATGAGCTCGAACTCTAGACCAATAGAGATCTCTCTCGACTCGTTCGTTCTGCATACGAAGGTATGTGTTGCTAAACCTTGCTTCTTCAAGTTCCTACTTCAATTTCTTCCACTCAACCTTATCTTCAGCATTACCAAGCTTCTCAACCAGCTTTTCCATTGCAGACGTTCCTTGCTCTACACTAGAATGCACTTCATTACCCAAATCTAAAATCAACTTACCATAATACCCGTCCTTTGCTTTTCCTTTCTTCTTGACCAATGCATGCGTCGTCTCGCGACCACACAGTCGTCGTGAAAGAGAAGCCATCTGACCAAAAAGAGAGTTAATGTCCCTCCTCATGAGACCAAGCAATAGACCATCACTGTCCTCTCGAAGAAAAGGAGCAGTAGACGATTCACCTACCTCATAGACTTAGCAGGGACAGTCTTATCCTCGTGCTCAATCGTGTCCTCAACCTTATTCACATCCTCAGGTTCTGACTCAGAAGCAGGCGGCGGAGGGTTAAGAGGATCCACCTCTTCATAAGGATATGTCAATTGTGGCTTATTCTTATCTTCCTCGATGTCGACTTCCATATCATCTTCTTCTTGGGGTTCTTTTTCTTCCTCAAATTCTTCTTTTTTCGGGTCCTCGTCTTCATCCTCTAAGACAGGCTCGGGAACAACAAGAACATCATCGTGTTGATTCGGCTCAACAACGGGGTACATCATCCATATGATCGGGAGGAATTACGTTCACCATGATAATCTAGAAAATATCATACAATACTTACTTAATAACGTATCACTTCTTATTATTATTCAATAGCGTATCACTTTTTATCCTAATTGGAATACTATTATCAAAATAACAGTTCGCATAGAAGCGCAACAAATAAAAATTCATAATTCGCAACCTTTTTCAATCTGAATATACCTCAATTATATTTCAAGCATATATAATAATAGTTATCATATAATCACATGCCATTCTATGCATACAACACATGCATAAATGCACCAATACACAACAATTCATGCATCCAACACATGCATAAATTTATCCATACTTAACTATTTATACATATAACACATACGTAAACATATATCCATACGTAACAATCAACAAATTTACATTTTCTTTCTATAGGTAACCAACGGCAACGAGGAGTCTCGGCGTGCGTTTAGAAGCATTATAGTTTAAGTTTTCAAAAAGACGCGGCCTAGTTCTCTATAACCTTAGGCTCTTGATACCACTCTATAACACCTCACCCAACGTACATTGGATTGTGCAGCGGAAATTAGCAATTAGATGTTACTAAATAGCACCATTTACCAAGATAATAGAAAATGACCTAAATGCGACGTTTAACAAACATGTGTTCCATAATTATTCAGAGTTAAAATGCGTTTAGGTCCCCACAGAATCGTAACCACCATCTATTACAAT